>RJWM01000989.1:49933-175787 GCA_004363535.1 Dasyprocta punctata
AAAAAAAAAAAAAAAAAAAAAAGCTGTGAGAGCAGGCACTCAGACATCTCTGCATGGCCTTGCTGGCAGTAACTTGGGTTTCTCCCGTTAACCAGGCCCTGTTGGCAGAGCCCATAGCAGGGGTTTAATGGCTTGAACAGCCCGCTGGCTGGTGTCCAGTCCACCATGGTGCCAGCCCAACAGCAGCCTTGTTAGCAAGTGACAAGGGTACTGGCTCCCATGTGCTGGCCGTCTGGGCCACATTCTGCTCACTGGCTAGTGACAGAGGCTGTGGTCATGGTCCCTCTGCAGAAGATGTCAGGAGCTCTGCTGCGGGCAGAGAAGATGTGCTACATCTGGCACCTTCCCTTTCTCTAAAGCCCAGATCCACCCCGTAGATAGTCGAGCTTTGCTATATAGACTCAGAAGCAAATCCCTCTTGTGTCCTTTACCTGCGGGAGGTCCTGGCAACCCACATGCACTCTGCACACCTGCGTGTCCTATCTGCAAATGGAAATGCTCGTGTTCAGTGGGAACACTAGTGCTTTGTGGGCCGGATGGGGGAGCGGCGGGGTGCCGACTCTGCTCTTACTGGATGAAGGCAGCAAAAGGAGCCGCTGACCACACCTCTGCAAAGGAGTGTAGAGGCTCCACTGGATCTAGATTACCCTAGGCGACAGGGCAACCATAAACCCTGTGTCAGGATGGGCCACCAGAGAGGCATGGTCTGGATCAGGCAGAGCCAACTCTGTGTCCTGGAGGCTTCCTCCAGAAGCCAGCACAGCCACTGCCTCTGTATGGACAGGTTACTATGGCAGTGGGGCTGGTTAGACTAGTGGTGTGACCCCGCGAGGGATATATCCCGTTGGAACTACAGAGGGGCATGGCATGTTCCTGCATCAGATGGGTAGAGCCCGTGGATACTGCTAAACATGCTCCAGTGCACAGCATGCCCTCACTGGAATTGTCCTGCCCCGTGTGTCCATGGTGACAGGCCTGAGACAGCCTGCCATGTCACCTCTGCCTCCTACTTTCCTGTGTGTCAGCATGTGTTATCTGTGCAGCAGGGCCGTGTAGTCAGAAGTCCCAGGCTGGCACTGTGAACATTGGGGCACCAGTCTGATTGCTCTTGCTCCCCTTCACCCCTGTGTCTATGACCTTGGGCTTGGCTATTCTGGACCTTTAGTTCCTCTTTCCTGGTCTTGTGGGCCCAATGCTCTATCACGGACAGGCACGGGCAATACTGAGCCATGCACTCGGTCACCTTTGGTTACAGCAAGTGCTCGACTCTCAACAGTCTCCAGGGCAGCAGTGTGGACAGAATCATTCAGGGTGTGCTGATGGCTGCTGGAGCACCCACAGGATGGAGTTGGAATTTAGCAACCACATGCCTGAACTGTGCTGAGTCCTGGGCAGGTTTTCCTGGTAGCTACCTCTCCTTTTGTGTGGGGGATTGAATCCATGCACACGACCTGCTTTGCCCGGATAGAGCTCTTTCTGTGTGAGGAGGGAGCGCCTGGCTCGTGTCCAGATCAGACAAGAGGCTCCTTGGAGCTTCTCTCCAGGGGCAGAGGAGTTGCAGTGGGCACTGGGTGGCCCTTCTCAGCCCTGGCTGCACACGAGAGTCGTAAGGGAAGCTTAAAAGTATGTACCAAGATGGAGACCAGATCTGTAGTTGTGGGAGTACCAGAGGGGGATTGCAACTGCACAAACCTTGATCAGATTGCATAGAACTAAATACTTGTGCATGCACACAAGCAAATCAGGAAAGCTGAACCAGATTGGTAGTTTTATCGATGTCTGTATCCTGTTGCCATTTTGCCCAAGAGTTTTACAAGATGGCATCACTGGGAGAAACAGGGTAAAGGGCCTAAGAGATCTCTGGTTTTGTGTTGTGGTACTGGAGATGGAACCCAGGTGACATGCATGCTAGGCAAGTGCTCTTCCACTGATCTACACCCTCAGCCCCTTTTAAATTTGAGATAAAGTCTCACTAAATTGCCCAAGCTATTCCTCCTGTCTCAGCCTCCCAAGTAACTGGGATTACAAGCATGCACCACCACACCAACTTCTTAAAAACTACATGTGAATCTATTATTATCTCAAAATAAGATTAATTTAGAAAAAGTACACGTGCCCTTGCCCCAGCCACATGAATTCCGATTTAATTCATCTCGGGTATAGAACTGGATACAGACATGCTTTTCTGCTCTTCATGTGAGACCTGTAAGTGGCCAGGACTGACAGCCACTGTTGACGTTGGCGCCAGGGTGGACAGGGCAGGATGGGCCTTGCTCTGGTCAGCCTGGGCGTGGCTGTGTCCCCGAAGGGTCATACTGGTGATACTCAGACACTTTCTTTGCCATTTTCCTCTCAGAGACCATGACACTGCCTGGGAGCATGAAGAGCCTGGGTCACTGGCTTCTCCAGGGCACAGCACGTTCTGGGGCTGACCCAGCCAGGGACAGTCAAGAGGCCGGGCTCAGACAAGGCCTGACTCCTGAGCCAGCCTGTAAAACAGTCCCTTCTGGGCCAGCAGCTGGGCTGGGCTGCCACTCTCTGCCACCTGCCCATTGTCCATGACCAGCACCCTGTGGAGAAGAGAAAGACAGGACAGCTCTGTCCACCAGCTCAGGCTCTAGACCTCTGAGAAGACGCCTCTGCTTTGAGCTTTGCTCCCCAGAAGCCTGGCCCTCTAAGCAGCTCCCTGACCCGGAGAGCACCCTGGAAGAACATGTCCGGGCTCACACCTTCCCCTCAGTCTTGCCACCTGCACAGTGAGAACCTAATGGTCCATCCGAGGGCCTTGTGAACAGGGACTGCACTCTCCTTGCCCCCTTGCTGCTGTGGGGGAGGGGCACACCTCACCTGGCACAGTCCATCACCGAGCGCAGGCGGTGGGCGATGAGCAGCACCGTGCACTGAGCAAACCAGTGTCCAAGGGCCTCCTGCATCTGGAGCTCTGTCCCCAGGTCCACTGCAGCTGTGGCCTCATCCAGGATGAGAATCTGGGTTTTCCGGAGAAGGGCACGTGCCAGGCACAAGAGCTGCTTCTGACCCACACTGTAAAGGAAGGGGAACTCAGGCCGGGTATGTGTGTGTGGGCATGTCGTGATTTACAGGGCACGTCTACAAGTGGGTCCCTGGAACAGCTGCAGAAGTGTGTGCTACTTCAGCCCAAGGTCCACAGAGCTGGCGGATGCCCATGCCCCATCTTTGAGCAGGCTGACTTCAGGGAAGTATTCCCACCTTGTGTGCTTCAGGTTCCCTGTTTTTCAAAGCTATTGCTGTTTCCTCTATTCTATGCTCATGTGCCAGACACTGTTAGTACTTATGTAGACATCATCCACAGAGGTGGGTACTGTTCTCTCCTTTTGACCGAGGAGGAAATGCAAAAGGAGAAGCTCAAGTGGCTTGTCAGAGGTCACAATGAGGAGCCAGAATTTGAACCCAGGACCTCTGTCTCCCAACCCTGTGCTTCTAATGGGTCCTTCTGCACTGAGGTATGAAGGTGAGCTGAGTCAAGACAAAGAAAAAGTCCTCAGCATGCAATAGCTTCTTGCAGATGGGGAAGTTGAGGTTCAAAATCCTATGGCCAGTGAGACCTCTGTCCCTGGTGAGCACTGGCCTCTGGGGACCCAGAGTGACTGGGACTGTCTCCTGTCATGCCTAACTTCCTCTTATGGCAAACCATTCTTCCATGGAGCAAGGTCTCTTTAGAGAACCAGAACCTGCTCTGGCCATGCAGGGTCAGGGAGCTTTGCCCTTGCTCCTGCCTCCATGCTCACAAGCTGGGTGACCCTGCACGAGCCCCAGGCCTCAACTTCTAACTCAGTGAAATATGAAGTGAGAATGTGGCTTGCAGGAATGGAGGGAATACTTATCACTCCTGTATGCCAGGCACTGTTTTAATGATTTACAGATACTAACTCACTTCTCCTCACCTGGGTAGGTGCTGTTGACCCTGTTTTACAGATGAGAAAACCAAGGCTCAGGAGATTAGGTAACTTACCCATGGATCTGCAGCATTAAGGGGATGACTGGATTTGAGCCAGTCTGATTCCCACCCTGAAGCCACATGGCCTCTCTGATGCTGAAACCATTACCTCCATGGTTCCTTCCCTGACATCCTAGGCTCAGGTGGGTTTATGAAGTCAGAAAATTTAGGTTTTTAAAAGCCATACACCTGTCCACCTATGTTCATAGCAGCCTTATTCATGGTGGCCGAACGGAGAAGCAACCCACAGGTCTATTGACAGATGGCTAAACAAATTGTGGCCTCTTCCTGCGATGAAGTAGTATTTAGTCTTAAAAAGGCAGGAAATCCTGACATGTGCTGCAACATGGATAAACCTCAAAGACATTATGCTAAGTAAAACAAGCCAGGCGCAAGACGATCCACCCTCTTGGCTGGCCCTGGTGGCGCACACCTATAATCCCAGCACTCATGAGGCTGAGGCAGGAAGATCACTGTGAATTCGGGTCCAACTTGTATAGCAAGATCCTATCTCAAAAAAGAAAAGAAAAGAAAAGATCCACCCTCTTATTTCACTCATATAAAGTACTTAGAATCCCTAGAGACAGGAAGTGGAATGGTAGTGAGTTGGGAGAGGGGGCACGGGCAGGTGGTGGTCAGTGGGCAGGGCTGGGCATGTAGCACAGCAGTAGAACACTTGCCTAGCATGTGCTTAGTGGGTACAAGTTTTCCATTTTGCAAGACAAAAATTCTGGAGATCTGTCCCACAGCAACATGAACATGCAATCATGCATCTCTTAATAACGAATACGCTCTAACAAATGCATTGTTGGGCAAGGTTGTCATGGTGGGAACATCACACAGTGTACTTATGCAAACTAAGATGGCTAAGACCGTGCTAGGCAGAATACTCCTGTGGGTCCATCACCAGATACGTGAACCGCTTGGGGATGAAATATCCTTTCATGGTGCTTGGCTAAACATAACACTACTATGTGTTTAAAGATCAAGATGTCAAATGTGATGATATGTGTATTTTATCACACTTTCAATTTTTTTAACAAAGGATACACACCTAAGTCACTTCACCCCAGTGAGTGTAAGGTCAGTGTCCAACATCAAGAACCATATTTGTGTAGCAAAATGAAATGCTGAACAAGATAAATAAAGATGGTGAGTAGACTTGCATCAGTGAAGGCTGAGTTCTGCCATTAAACTTTGGAAGCTAATTTAGGAAAAAGAAACTAGGTACTCAGGGATGGTGCTGGAGTTGGGAATTGCAGATAAGAGCAAGAGTGGGCAGGGGACGGGTTAACAGAAGGGAGCTGCTGATGCTCTGGGGAGCGGACGTCAGCCCCGAGGTCCCCAGGGGTGCCCCGAGGGAGCGCCAGCTGTCCTCACCTCCGCCTGTCTCCCTAGGATGGGCACCGTACCTCAGGTCATCGCCGTGCTCTGCACATTCGTATTGCAGCTGGCCGGGCAGGCTGGCCACAAAGGCTTTGAGCTGCACGGTCTCCAAGGCCGCCCAGAGGGCGTCATCGCTGTGCTCTTGCCGGAGGTCCAGGTTCATCCGCAGAGAGCCAGGGACCAGGATGGGGTCCTGGACGGGAGGGGCGGTGGGTCAGAGCAAGGCCCTGTCTTTCAGCCACCTCTGCCCACCCCACACGCCAGACCTCACCTGCGGGATGATGGTGATCCTGGACCGCAGTGTGTGCAGCCCCACTTGGTCAATGGGGACCCCGTCGATCCAGATGCCACCCTCGGCTGCCTCCTGCAGCCTCAGCAGCCCCCCTGCCAGGGAGGACTTCCCAGCTCCCGTCCTGCCCACGATGCCAACCTGCCAGGGACGGGAGGGTGTGACCTGTGCTGGCCCAAGCCACAGCCCAGGGCACTCATGGGCACTGTCTGTAAGATGTGTCCGTCCACTCAGCAGCTCCGAGCACCTGTCTGTGCACTGCTCCTTCCACATGTCTGCCTTTCCATGTGTCCATTCACCCTTCCCTCTGTGTGTTCGTCTGTCCCCCCTCATCCTGCCATGTCGCCTCATCTTGCCATCTGTCCCACCTCCCCCTGCAGCCCTGGCCTGCCTTCCTCCATTCTTCTACCTGCACCCTCTGTCATCCATGCTGCAGCCTACTCTTTCCCCCATCTATCCCTCCTCTTTTTCCATCATTCCTTATCTTCCTTCTAGGCATCCACCTCCTACCCATCCATCTCTCATCCCTTTTTCACCCTAACCATTCATCCCATATTCAACCATCCATATGTCCCCAACCTTCCATCCATCCCCTGGTCCATCCTTTTACCTGCCCCCCAGCCTGCTCTCTGTTGCTACTGTTGAATCCTCAGAATCAGACACACGATGGGGATTCAATACTATTTGTTTAGCACATGAATGGAACATGCGAGTCACCCCACTGCATGACAGGCATGCTTTTAGGCACAAGGAATACAGAGATGAAGAACGCTTGCTTCAAAATGCTCACTATCGGATATTGGTTGCACAAAAAAGTAAATAATACGCTGAACAAGCTCAGGACCTGCAGTGAAAGGGTGCTATTCATGCTGCCTGGGACGTGGAGAAGACTTTGCAGAGGAGGGGTATACCTGAGTGGACTCTTCAAGGATGAGTAGGAGTTCAGCAAGGGGGAGATTCCAGATAAAATACATCAAACTTTTTTTTTTCAAACCAGACTACCTGATCATTGAGCTTACAGCACCATAAGCCTACTTGGTCCAAATGTTGGCTGAGTGTTGGCAGAGCAATGAAGAAGGAAAGGAGGAAGGCAAGCCCCTGAATGCCAAGTTGAGGGATTCAGACTTTACCCCAAGGGCGGTTAGAAGTTGGTAAAAGGTTTTGAGCAAAGGAAAGTGCTTAAATCTGTGCTTAAATACAGATCCCAGGAGACCAAGTTGGAGGTGGTGGGATGGTGGGGGCGCTGGGGGCTCAGTGGAGAGTGTGGAGTGGGAACAGGAAAGGCAGCAAGGAGGAGGTGTCTGCAGGTGGGGAGGGGGAGAGGGAGCCCATGAAGGACCCCCAGGGGGCATCTGCAATTGCGGTAATGCTAGTATATCCTCCTCCTAGGGCTGCTGCAAGATAAAGAGCCATGATGATTATGCACTGCATTAGCCACAATTCTGCAGCCCTTGCTGTGTCCAGGTGCTTTAAATGTGTTAACTCAAATATCACAATAACTAGGAGGTTAGCAGTAGTAGTCCCATTTTACAGATGGACAAGAAGTGACCTGCCCATGGCCATCCATGGCAAAGGCAAGAACCCATGCCATGCAACCTGGATGGTACAGACAGAATGTTCAGCACTGCCCAGCACATGCGGGTGTTCAACCGAGGGTAGAGGAAAGGAGCCAGACAGATGTCTCCCCATGTGGGGACACCAAGGTGGGTTGGGAGGGTCAGCAGAGGAGGTGGACTTAGGAGTCCAGTGCAGAAGGTAGTGGGTCTGAAAGCTGAGGAGCTTGGTGGGGAAGCACAAAGGAAGCGGCTGGCGCGCAGACCTGGCCGCCCCCTGGACGCCACCCTGGGAGAACTGCTCACCTTCTCTCCGGCATGGACCTGGAAGGACACACCCCGCACAGCCAGGGGGAGCTCTGGCCAGTGTCTCAGCCCAAAGTCCCGGAACTCGATCTGTCCCCGGTGAGGCCAGGGGGGCCGGGCTGCACAAGTGGGCAGCGTCCAGGGAGCCTGGAGCAGGAGGGCACAGGAGTCAGAGAAGCCTGTTTCTGGGGCTTCTCAAGAGGCAACCCCACCTCTCTGAGCCTCCGTTTCCTCTTCTGCAAAGTGGGTGTGTTTTCTGATATTTTAGAGAATTATAGAAATTAAACCACAAAAGCATGGAGTACAGCAGTGTTAACAGCAATCCCTGGCCTCCTAACGATAATGTGGCTACCTTTTATCTCTTACTATTGTTAACAGCCACAGTTCATTGTCAAAAGCTATTCTCTCTTCCTTTGTCCATGTGTAGTGTGAAGACCAGCCCTGGCCTGCGCTACTCCTGTGACCTAGAACAGGTCATTCCACTCCCTTGAGCCTTGGCTTCATCTGTGAATGGAGACAATAAAAGCTGTGGACATGGATTGAGAGTCCATTGTGGGCCAGACTAAGTCCATGATGGGATCTCGATCCTTCCAGTATCCATCAACACACGAGGGGATAAAGCAAATGTGCTATTTGTACACAATGGAGTACTACTCTGCTACAAAGCACAAACGAGTCATCCGTAGAAAAATGAATGCACTTTGAGAGCATAATATTGTATTAGTTAAATGAAATAGATCAGACACGCAAATATTACATCATTTCAAAATATAAATAAAAACCAAAATAAAAGATAACTGAAAAGAGGGAGGTAGATCTTTTGCAAAAGAGAAGGGACCAAGAGAAGAGGGGAGGGGATAAAAGAATTAAGATTTGTTCCGTACATGCACCAAGTTCCTGGGAGGAGTGTGATTATTTTATACTGCAAATGTACTAATAAAAAGTAAAAAGTTAAAAAAAAAAAAAAACATTATTCCTATGTTCCTGTGACTGTACCATTGCTTATCAATTAGCTGTAAAGCTGTCCACTGGTTGTGTTGCTAGAATGTTGCGATGTTGCTCTTTTATTCCTGCAATACATCTGTTCCCACCCTGTTTTCATTATGTTGCCAGGATGGTGCTGTGGCGTTGCTATACTGTTGCCGCTGCATGGCCCTCACATCCTGTTTCTCTCATCCCCTGTCACTCAGACATGTAATGACTTGCTTTGCTCAAGCAGGATTTGATGCTGTTAGCCATCGCTGCCATCCTGGCCAGGAGGCAGCTGACAGTGGTGGGCTTAGTGGGACAGTAAAGGGTGCAGACTCCAAAGCCCACCACAGACATGGACCCAGTTCCAGTGCCCTCCCCTGTGGGTCCTCCTGGGGCCCCGCCCCATGTCACACCCATCACCTCCTTGGGTGTGTGGGCGTAGTCCTGCACCCGCTCCACCGACACCATGCTGTTCTCCAGGTCTGTCCAGCTGCGAACCACCCACTGCAGGGTCTGGGTCACCTGTGCAACAAGACATCACAAGCTAGGTTCACCTTGGCTCTGCCAGTCCCCATCCCCAGGCAGGGGCTGGGAGACCAGAGCCATGGAATCAGGATGAGACAAAGGAACAGGGTGCTTAGAGGACCGGGGCCCAACGGGATGGGATTTGGGCCCCTGCCTTCCTTCAGTAGAACCGGTGTGCAGAGCAGGAAGGAGCGCTCAGACAACAGCTGATCCAAAGCACCGTGATACAGGCAGGGAGACAGGGCCAGAGCGGTACCTCGCCTGCCCTGCCCTCTCAAGGATCCAGGCCCATGAGGCTGAGCCTGCACTGACCTCCTGTCACACACAGAGCCACCCCAAGCTCCTCACTAGGGCTCTGAGAAGTCATATGCTCCCAGCCTGTCCTCCTCTGCCCAACCTGTCCCCCTACTTCTACAGGCTCCCCCTCTCCAGCTCCGCCTTCCTTATGAAGTCCCCCTACTGTCTCAGAGATGACCCCATCCACATCCCCCAGGGCCTGTCCCTCTGTGCCTCCTGCCTGAGCGGACACACACGCTCCAGGGCCCCTCCTGCCCTCCTCACACGCAGCCCCGGCCCGCTGCCTGCAATAGGAAATCCCCTGCACCAAGCTGGCTGCACGCTGCCTTGCTAAGCTGCCCCAACTGTGTGAGGAGGAGGCCAACACCACCTCACTAATGCGGCCTGGGCAGGATGAAAGGAGCTGATGCGCATGCAGCTCTTGGAACAATACCTCATTCATAGTGAATGTCACCTAGACGTCATGACCTGGTCTCACATCTCCTGACTAAGCGTTAACAGAAGTTGATCACCAAAAATACTCTCTGCTTGGTTTCAACTAAAAGTGACAGTGTCAGTAGTGAGTAGAGTGCTGGCCCAACTTTCCAGGCTAGCACACTGAGCTCCCCGAGTGAAGGGGGGCTCCTGTCCAAGGTCACCAAAGCCCAGTCCAGCTCCAATAGAGCGGGGTTTCCCTGAGTGCTCAATTGTGTGGACTTGGAGGTCTTTGAAGGTCCTGGGGTGGGGTGGGATCTGTCTGGCTCTGGCTCTGCCCCTGACTTGGAGCCCAGGTTGGGATGCTGTGTACCTGGAGGGCAGCTGAGACCGAGAAGCCCACAAGGCCAGCACTGAGGTGGTCCTTGCTCAGCACAGCACACATGGCAGCCACGAACACCAGGCTGTTCCCCAGGAGCTCCAGGTTTGTAGCGAGCCACCTGCAAAGGGAAAGCAGGTCACGGGGTCTGCAGTTCCCTCGTCTGCTGGGACTTACTGCTCTGGGCACAAGGACTGGCCATCACGGTGGCTTTCTACCCATGGGTGCCCCAGCAAAGGTATCCTCCTACCCCAGCTTGGTGAGTGCGAGCAGGCAACATTGCCCTACTCGCCTGGCACAAGCTCAGTAGAGTTGTTGTGTCACTGGGGTATGCCAAGGCATGTCTCCTTGTTGTCTGCTGGCCTGAATATGCCGTCCTCCATCATGGGGCCAACATCACCTTTATCTACAGGTCACCTCCAATGTCACCTCTACTCTTAACACATCGCTGATAGCATCCTCTGTGTCAGCCATCTCTCCACGCCTGAACTAATCGGTCATCAACTGGCAAAGCTCCATCAGGAGATCAGGGCTCTGCAGATCTTGTCTGTCTCCTTCCTGGCTGAGTCTCTAGTTCCTATATAGGGCCCAGCACATAGCAGATGCTCAGTGAATATACTTTAAATGGATGAATGAATATGTACCCCTCTTGTTGAGTTTCTGCTCTGCCATTCACTCATTCATCCATTCATTTAGCAGACACATGCTGTACTGAGCACATATTATGTGCTGGGCATGGTGGAGGTGCTGGGGATGAAACTGTAAATAAAACAGTTAAAAATCACTGACTGCTGGACATGGTGGTACAGACTATAATCCCAGCTATTCAGGAGGCTGAGGCAAGAGGATTGCCAAGCTGGAGGCCAGTCTGGGCAACTTAGGAAGACCCTGTCTTAAAAATTAAAATGGACTCAGGGATGTAGTTCACTGACCCCTGGGTTCAGTCCCATACCAAAATATCACTGTTCTTAGGAAGGCCTGAGCTTTACCACATATAACATCAAGTCCTCCCAACACAGGAGGCAGTGTTGTTTCCACTGGACATACGAGGAAACAGAGGCTCAGACAGGATTAGACATTTACTTAAACCATACACATCACAAACATTAGGATTTGTGGCCACGTCTACCTCACCCACGCTAGAGAACACACACCCTGTTCAAAAGATCATGCTTCTTACTGAAGCAACTGCCAAAGGAATAAATGAACGAAGCCCTTCGTGGGGTCTGCCATGCTCCAGCTTCAGCTCTGAACCTGTCTCCCCACCCGTGCAATGGTCACATCTATCTATCTAACGAAGTCCTATCTGCATCCTGACGTGACATCTGACCAAGTACAGTGGGGGAGGATTAGATGAGATACACAGTGAAGTGTCACACATAGTGGGTGCTTACTAAATGTCCTAAGAACCCTAGGAAGGGGCAGGGCAAGTCTCCTAAAAAACATGTGGAATTGAGACACTGCCCATAGGTACAGGCCTTTGAGGACCTGGGCAGAAAGGAGAAAGGAATTCACATTTACTGAGTACCGTGTTGTATAGGATATGCTATGTACCCCCAAGTCCTCATACTTTTGATGGGGCTGAGTCTGATGCTTGTGATCAGTTTGTTGTCTAGCACCAGGATTAATGATATGACTGCTACACCCGCCCAGGGGTGGAGCTGAGATACAGTATAAGGGAAGGCGGGTCTTCCTCTTGCTTGCTTCCCGGCTTCCTCTTCTGCCACCCTCTCTCTTGCCAGCGAGGATTGCGGCTTGCAGCTTGCAGCCGCCATGAACTGTAGCCCCGTCATCCCATGCTGCCTTGGAGCCCACTTTATGGACTGAAACTCCTGAGAAACTGTAAGAATAAACCTTTCCTTCCCTAACTTTGGACGTCAGGTATTTTGTCTTGGCAACGAGCAAAAAGTAACTAAGACACGTGTGCTTAACTCTCTCCATATTCCAGTGCCAGACTGCCTGGACACAAATCATAGCTCTGCCATGTATTAGCTGTATGACCTTGGGTAAATTTCCTATCTGTGTATAAGATTCACCATCTATAAAGTTACCTCTGTCCCATCAGCATTTAATAGGCATAAATATAGATTGCCTAGAGCCAATGTGATGGTGCATACCTCTAATTCTAGTATTCTATGAGGCTGAAGCAGGAGGATTGCAAGTGCAAGCCCAGCCTGGGCAATTTAGTCAGACCTTGTCTTAAAATAGAAAGAGCTAGAAATATAGCTCAGTGCAAAGGCCCTGGCTTCAATCCCCAGTATTTTTTTAAAAAAAAATTACACACATATATGGCAGAATAATGCCAGCAATGCAGTAGTCATGTTACAAATGTTACCCATGAGTCTGGTTAATCCTCGTAGCCATTCTGAGATAACCCCAGTCTGACAAATGAGGCTCAGGCTTGGAGAAGTTATGTAACTTGCCAGGATCAGCCGGCTACTAAGTGGCAGAGTTGGGATCAGAACCTGCATCTGTCTGTACTCAGAGTTTGAAGGAGAGTCTGGTACTCTGTAGCTACTCTGTCACCAAGGCATGGTCCCAGTGCCTGGTAACACAATCTCCTTCCTGCATCTCCGGTCACTGCTGTTGGAGGCCTCTCTGGCTGGGGTCCATGTGATCACAGTGTGATCCCAGAGACTGCTTGTGGGACTCAGCCTCCTCTTTGTTCCCCAACTTGCTTTTGACCTTGAACACGCCACCTGGCCTCACTGGCTACTCAGTATGGTCTTGGTATCACTTTGTGAGGATACAGGTGGATTACAAGGGCTTCTCTGCCTACCTGTCAGCCACCAGTCGTGGGAAACTGACCCTCTGGTTCGCATCCATGACAGCGTCACTCTGTGCCACGAAGTGGCCCTGGGCTTGGAAAGCTCTGATGACTGCACTGCCCTGGAACGTCTCAGCCACGTGGGAACACACAGAAGAGTAGCTGGCTGACTCCATGCGCCTCAGCTGGCATGAGGTGGCCACGTACAGGCTCTGAGGCAGGGTGGGGGAGGGGAGAGGAAAGGGAAGAGGCCAGAGACACAGAGAGGTGACTTCTAAAAGCACAGGGAGTCCCAAGTCCAGGGGACTCAGACTCAGTTACCAACTCGCCTGTGACCTGGGGTCAATTGCTTGCCTTCTCTGGGCTCCAATTTCCTTGTAGAATCAGAGTTTCATGATTCTTTTGAAAAGTCACCTGGGGAGCTCTGAAAACCTTCAATGCTCCACACTCCAAAAGTACTGACCCAGGACCTCTGTAGAAATCATGGCTTGATATTTATTTAAAAGCCAGAGTCAAAAAACTACCAACCAAGTTGAAATATCTCACTAGCAAACTCTGAGATGGATGACTGCATTTTGATAGGACTTTGTGGGATCAAACCCATAACAGGCAATGGAGATAGTTGGCTATGTCAGATCCACTCATTTCACTCACAGGTTATGTGCTCTGCTGACGCACAGTACGTATTAATTGATTGAGGACACAGCTGTTTGCAGCTGCAGATGGGCAGGAAGTTACAGTGCCGGGATCTTTACAAGCAGAACCTCATTCACCCTCGAGTAGGCATTCGGGTCATTCGTAGCTCAGAGGTGAGAGCACCCAAAGCTTGAGGGATGAAGCAGCTGCTCTGAGTGCTACAGTAAGTGGCAGAGAAGCAACCCTACCCCAGGCCAAGAGGATTTAGAGAAGACCTGGGGTCACTGTGGAGGACAGTGGTAGCCAGGGCCTTTCTCTGATGACAGAGTTTTCTTTTGCTCCATGTCTGAACCTCTGTAGGTGATCACTGAGTCACTAAGCTGCCCAGGCTGGGCTCAAACTTGAGATCTTCCTGCTTCAGGCTTCCAGAGTGCTGGTGCTACAGGCATGCACCACCACACTTGGCTTGGAGAAGAGTATTCCTTTCCTTGGGTTGCTAATGAAGGATGATGTGAGCATTGGGCTGATAAGGGTCATCAGATCTGTCCCTTGAAAAGATTGTGCAAAATCAAGAAGCACTAAGCTAGTGGTTCTCATCATTAGCACATAGTAGAATTACTGAGAGCAGCTGTTAGCAGCCAGACGGTTGGGCCCACTCTGTTAGCATCTGAGTCAACAGGTCTGGGAGGGACCTAAGAGCCTGCATCTCTCCCTATTCCCAGGTGAGCCCAATGCTGCTGGAACTGGAGCCACACTTTTGAGAACCACTGAGCAAAATATGGAAACAGTAACTGTCCTGGTGACAGCTGGGCCTGCGGCACCCTAGAGCACAAACATTAAAGTTCCATTCTTTTGAAACTGGTCTCTGGCCCCAGCAATGGAAAGGATCTGAGCTGAACAGAATAGTCTTTGAGACCCTGCAATGCAACTTCCTAATATCCAGAGAAGTGGAAAAGAGGAAGTTGTAGCTGCTGAAACAAGGCTAGACATTAAAAAGAACTCTTATTTGGGCAACAGAGGCCACTGTGGATGCTGCCTCTAGGCACTACTCCATATGCCCTGCTAGGCGACCTCTCTTATACTGAGTCTTGACCCCAGAGATAAAACTGGTGGAGGTGGCCACAGCTGGTCCAGGAGCTTGATATTGCCATACCTGAAATCTAGCATAAAGCAGCATCAGTGGCAGGATGGCCACGATGGCCAGGGGGGTGACCATTGTCACTGCCAGGCAGACCTCCAGGAGTCCGAAGGCGTAAGTCAGCAGGGCCTGGAGCTTGTCTGGGATTTCCACATCCACCAAGTCCATTTCCTTGGAGAAGTAGTTCAGGAGCTTCCCAACAGGTGTCCGCTCAAAGAAACCAATGGGAGACCGAGCCACATCCCACAGGAGCCTCCGGAAGAGCAGGCGGGATGCCTGGACCCCGCCCAGGAACACTGCGGCCATGGAGGCAAATAGCCCGATGGCTGGGGAGGAAGTGGAGGGTGAGTCAGAGTATGGCCCAGAGGGCCCTAGAATGCTCCTTTCAGGACTTGTGCAGGTTTCCCCTCAGCTCTAGGATGGTCATCTTATGATCAGGCCACCCTGATTATCTGTCCCCTGATGGATCCACCCTTCAGGGGATTAAATAGTACCCCTAAAATTCATGTCCATCCAGAACCTCACGATATGAACTTATTTGGAAATAGTTTTTGCAGATATGATTAAAGATTCTAATCTTTGAGTGGATTTGAAACCCAATCTTTGGCATCTTTATAAGAACAGGTAAGACACAGAGTCTCAGAGGATGACAGGATAGAGGCAGAGATGAGAGGGACACGTGTACCAGTAAAGGATGCTGGTGGCCTCCAGAAGATGGGAGAACGCAGTGAAGGTTTTCTCCCACAGCCTCCCCAAGGAACCAGCCCTGGTCACACCTTACATTAGACTTACAGCCTCAGAAGTGTGAGAGGGTTCGTTTCTGGTGTTCCAAGCTACCACTCTAGTGGCAGTTTGTTTTACAACAGCCCTAGGAAACTGATACACTGTCATGTGCCATCTAATGAGAGGGGACTGTCCCATGCAAATGAGAACCTGAGTTTTCCCAGGGTGGGCTGATGTGGACAACTTCCTGGTCTAATCCCTCTGGACTAAGTAAACACTGGCCTGAGGGTGCCACCATGCAACCATCCCTCGGGAGCAGGTTTCTCAGTTATTATGACTAGAAAGGTCCCTGTGTTCACGCCTCAAGTACCCATTTTCCAGGGGTGGAGGACGTGGGCTCATAGCAGTTTGGTGATGTGGCCGAGGTCACCCAGTGTATTAGGCTAAAACCACTTTTTAAAGATGAGGCTAAAGGCAGCAGGCCACAGCACCCTGTGAGCAACGCAACCATCCACCAACTCCAAGCTGAGGCCACAGGGGAGTGAACTAACAGACCAACTTGATCCTGGATGAGGACAATGCCTGGGGAGAGAAGGTAAACTTGGGGGGCCAGCAGACCCAGGGAGAAAGTACACACCTGGCCAGCAGCTTCAGGATTCCAGTGTTACCCTCCCAAAGTGACTGTATGAGAGACAATCACAGGAGTCCGCCATGAGAGGGAGTGGGAAGACATAGATCTCCTTGAGAAGTATAAGGTCTAGCTGAGGAGGACATGGGCCCTGCCCTCCATAGGGAGTGACCAGACCTTGCAAGTATCAAGTTTAAGTCCAGCAGTCCACTTGAACCCCAACCCTGCAGCCAATACCTAGCAGAGACCAGAGAGTGGATTACTTTCCCCACCTGCCAGGGTTGAATGAATGTCCAACACAGAGAAGAGTTAGAATCCATAAAAAGATTTTAAATAGAAATTCAGCAGATTGCAAATTCTATTGAAAGTATGGGGACCAGAAAGGACTAGTATGAGGACTGAGTGTCAGAACTAGAAGATAGGACACTTATTGGCGATTAATTAACCAATGATACCTTAAGAACAAAAAGAGAACATAAAGAATGGATCCAAAGGTTCCTGGAAAACATAAAGAAGAATCAAGACTATTAACAACTACTTTGCAAACCTGTACATCAATAAAATGGAGAATTCAGAAGAAACGGATACCTTCTTAGATATATATATATGAATTACCGAAACTAAACCAAGATGATTTAAAAATCCTGAATACTGCAAAAACTAATAGACAATGAAATTGAGGCAATAATAAAAAAAAATCTACCAACTAAGAAAAGCCCAGGTCCAGAGACATTCACTACTGAATTCTATAAGAACTTCAGGAGAAACCTAACACCAATACTTCCCAAACTCCTTAATGAAATTTAAAGGAAAGGGTCATTACCTTGATTCTAAAACAATAATTCAACCAAAAAAGAATTATAGACCACGCTCTTTCATGAATATAAGTGCAAATATCCCCAAAAAGATACTGTCTAAAAGAATGCAATGAATCTTCAAAATGATCATACATCATAACCAAAGAGGCTTCATCCCAGGAATGTAAGGATGGTTTAACATATGCAAATCAATAAACGTAATACATCACATAAACAGAAGGATAGAAATCACAAGATCATCTCAATAGATGCAGAAAAAGCCTTTGTAAAAATTCAACATCCTTTCATGAAGAAAAACACTGAAGAAAACAGATATAAAAAGACCTTATCTTGCCCAAGGATTTAGCTCAGTGGCCTAAGCACCTGCCTGGCAGGCGTGAGGTTGTGAGTTTGTTCCCTGGTACAAAACAAAACAAAACAAAACAAAAAAACAAAAAAACCTTATCTCAACCTGATAAAAACCATTTATGACAAACCTACTGCCAACATCCTATTAAATGGGGAAAAATTGAAAGCTTTCCCTCTAAAATCAGGAACATGACCAAGATGTCCATTATCACCACTCCTGTTTAATACAGTACTCAAAACATTAGCAAGAGCAATTAGACAAGAAAAAAATTAAAGGGAAACATACAGGACAGGAAGAAGTCAAGTAGTTATTTACAGATTACATGATTCTCAATATAGAAGACCCAAAACATTCTACCAAAAGACTCCTAGAATTAATAATTAAATTAGCAATGTATCAAGATATAAAGTTAACACATGAAAATCAATAGCACTCCTGTACACCAATAATGAATGCATCGAGAAAGAAATTAGGAAAAAAATACCATTCACAGTAGCTCAAAGAAAAATTAAATACTCAGGAATTAACCTAACTAAGAAAGACTTCTACAATAAAAGCTACAACACTCTGAAAAAGAAGTTGAAGAGAACATCAGAAAATAGAAAGACATCCTCTGTTCTTGTGTAGGCAGAACAAATAGTCAAAATCGCCATACTTCCAAAATTGATATACATACTACATTTCAACCAAAAGACAAACAACACTTCTCACAGAAATGGAGAAAACAGTTCTAAAATTTATATGGAACCAGAACAGACTCAACAGCAGAAGCAGTTCTGGATAACAAGAGCAAAGCAGGAGGAATCACAATCTCAGACTTGAAGTTATATTATAAAGTTACAGAGATAAAAACAGCAAAGTACTGGCACTAAAACAGACATGAGGATCAATGGAACAGAACAGAGGATGCAGAAACAACCTCAAGCACATTCAACTATTTGATCTTTGACAAAGGGGCCAAAAACATAACCTGGAGGAAACACAGCTTCTTCAATAAGCAGTGCTGGGAAAACTTACTATCCACATTTAAATCTAGACCCACATCTCTCACCATGTACTAAACTAAAATCAGAATGGATCTAGAATGGATCTTAATCTGCTGGAAGAAAAGTGTAGGTAAAACTCTTGAAACCATAAGCGTAGGCAAGGACTTTCTGAACAGAACCCTGGTTACACAGGAAATAGTACCAAGAATCAACAAATGAGACCATATCAAATTAAAAAGCTTCTGCATAATAAAGGAAACAACCAACAGTGAAGAGATAACTTACAGAATGGGAAAATTTTTTACCAACTATTTCTCAGAATATATATATATATATATATATATATATATATATATAATATTAGACCCCACCATAAAAGGCCCAATCAAAAAATGGGCAAGTGAAATGAATAGACACTTCACAGAAGCAGAAATTCAAATGGCCAATAAATACATGAAGAAATGTTCAGCATCACTGGCCATTAGAGAAATGCATATTAAAATAACACTGAAATTCCACTTGGCCCCAATAAGAATGCCCATCATCAAAAAAATCAAGTAATAAATGCTGATGAGGCTGGAAAAAGGAATCCTTCTACACTGTTGGCAGGAATGTAAACTAGTACAACAAATGAAAATCATTACAAAGATTCCTCAAAAACTAAAACTAGATATTCTATTTGACCCAGCTATTCTCCTCTTAGGCATCTTCTCTGAAGAGTTAAAAGACATCATGGTATAGTGATAAGTGCACACCCATGTTTATAGCAGCACAATTCATAATAGCAAAATCTTGGAAGCAGTCTCTATGCCATTGACAGATGAATGAATAAGGAAAATGTGGTACTTAAATACGACAGACAACTCCTATGTCATAAAGGATAAACTTGAGTCATTTGTAGGAAAATGGATGCACCATGAGACCATAATGTAAGTGAAATAAATCAGACACCCAAGTGTAAACATTGTATGGTTCCTCTTATTTGATAAACCCTAAATATAAAGCACTAAATAAGAGATAGATAATATGAAGTCGGGAGGTAGACCCCTCTCAGTTGGGAAGGGGACCAGGAGGTGCAGGCAGAGGGAGGGATGCAAAAAAGAATTAAACTGCGTCAAGTACATGGACCAACTCCCCACAAGGAAAGTGAATATTATGCACTGCCAACATGGACTAATAAGAGAAGTAAAGATGAGGCTACACTCATGCATTCACTCCTGCTGTTCCCTTCAGCGAGGCCATGTTTGAAAAGAGAAGCAGCAGTAGGGCCAAGCACAGGGCACAGGAGCGGGAGGTAGGTGGGGACGATCATAAAAAGGTTGCACGGGGGGTCCTTGGGATGACAGGACTGCTCTGTAACTTGAGTGTGGTGGTGGACGCTGAACCCACTCAGGGTTGAATCTGCACAGTAGCAAACATGCACATGAGTATAACTTTGCAAATCTAAAGAAGACCAGTGCCCTGGCCACTGTCAATTCCCTTGTGCGACATGATACTATCACTTTGCAAAGTGTCCCGACAGGGAGAAACGGGCAGCATGCAGGAGTGAGCTCTGCATTATGTCTTACAGCTCAATGTGAACCCAGTGTTACTTCAGTAAATAATTAGTAAAAGGAGAAGATAGGAAGGTAGGAGGTGACAGTGGTGGCGATATGTCTTTTAAGGAAGGCCTGGTTTTCTCAGGAAGCCAGAAGCAGGGCAGTGAGGGTCACCATCAGGTAGACTGGAGGCGCCCCCTGCATGTAGCAGGAGCTGGGAGAGATGTAGAGGATTCCAGAAAAGGTAGTGTGCCCTGTTCCCTGGCCCCCAGATCCCTCCAGCCTCATCTGAAGGACTCAGGTCTGTGCTTGGGCCCAGGACATTTCCCACAGTTGCTCAGGGAGGTCAAGTGGAGCCAGGGGTGGGAGAGCAAGGGAGCCCAGAGCACCCCTCAGCGGAGCCAGGAGGATGAGATGAGGTCACGGGCACCAGGTACCTTGGAGACAGCCGAGGAGCCCAAAGACCCAGCCGCGCAAGGCTGCCTGTGTCTGCTGCCCGTCCACAACTGGGTCATCTGCCCACAGGCTCAGCCAGTATCCCCGGCAGAAGGAGGCCACTTGCTGGCAGAGGAAGAGGAAGAGCGTGTAGGTGCAGAGGGGGATGCCCATGGCTTGCAGGTAGCTCAGGTACATGGCAGCCTTCACCTGCAGGACGTGCAGAGGTCAGGGTCAAGGGGAGGGATGAATCAGGGCGAGGCCAGCCAAGACTCCCCCCAAAACAGGCCATGGGAACCTCATGCATCCTCTCTCAGTACCTCCCACCTGGAGCACCATCTCCCCTCTAGGCCCTGCCCAACTTCACCACCTCTTTCTGCCAGACAGTCCCCAGTGGACCATCAGAAGTCTTAAAGGTACAGACTGGTTGACTTCTGGATTTGGAGCATGTTATTGAGCACCCACTATGAGACAGGCATACATCTTTATGCTCACACTCACTTCTATTACACAGAACAAGACACTGAGGCACAGAGAGGAGAAGCAGCTTGTGTAAGGTGCTGGTTCTACCACTCTGGAGCTCTCCGCCCAGCTGTGGCCAGAGTGGATTTCTGAAAACATCAACTAATCCTGTTTTGCTGCTGCTACCTGCCAATGGCTCTCTCGCTCTCAAAGCAACCCCACTTAGCATGTGCCAGCATCAAAAGCCTTTCCCTTCTCTGGTGCCCTGAGCTCCTCCCACCTCCCAGCTCTGTACCTGATGTTCCCTCTGCCTGGAGCGTGCCCTTTCCCACACCTTCCATGGCACACTCCTTCACATCCTTCAAGGCATTGCTCCTCCAAGCGTCCCATCCAAGAAGCCCTGACCCTCAGCTGGGCTGCATTTCATCACCCATGTTGGTTTCCTCTCATGATGTTCTGAAGTTACCGTGCTCATGAGTCTAAGTCATTGGTAGCGAACCTAGGTCATGTATGCTGCCGCAGGCTGTTTGTATCATTGCAAGCCCTAAAAGGTTCACCATCACTGTCCAAGGGTTTCCTGCCTGCCTTCCTCATTAGTATGAAACCTCCAATGGGGCAGACTTTGCCTGGAAGAGTATGCTGGATGGATGAGTAAATGACTCAAAGGGGGGATGGATGATTGTGCGAATGGGTGAATGAATGATGGATGGATGAGTGGATAAATGAGTAGGTACACGGGTGGGTAGTTGGATGAGTAGATGAATAAATGTGAAGACAGACAGATACATGTATTAGTGAGGAGGTGAGTGGATAGATGAGTATATAGGTAGATGGGAAACAGAGAAGAGGATGACTGAGTAAGTGGTTGTGTAGGTAGGTAGGTGGGTAGGTAGGGGATGATGACTAGGATGGAAGGGATGAATGCACATACAGATGGATGGCAGGATGGATGGAAGGGTAGGTGGGTGGATGGGTGGATGAATAGATGGGTGAATGGATGGACAAAGCCATATGGAAGAAGAGAAACAGTACAAACTTCAGATTTGGATTGACCTAGATGTGGGTCCCAACTTCGTCACACACACAAGTCTCTCAACTCTTTCACACCTCGGTTTCTTCATCTCCAAAATAGAGCCACCACCATCTATTTTTGAAGGATTTTGTAAGGATTAAAAAATATGACAGTCTATGATCTTACTTGGCACATAGTAGGTGCTCAGTAAAGATGAGTGTCCCTCCCCAGTACTATATCTGGTGGGAGGACTTGTGCGTGGGGGCCACAGCAGGAGGGGAAAGAGCAGCTGGTGGTTACCCTGCCATACCGCACACTGCTCTCTCGCATTGCCTGTCCTGCCCCTTCAGGATCGTCGAAAGGGGCTCCTGTCTGGGATTCTGAGATGACATTGTCCCTCGGAGGGGGTGACTTTATGAACCTGTAATTTAGAAGTGAGAACAAATCAGCATCTCTCCCGTAGAGGCTTACCCAGTCCTCAGGCCCCCTGGTAACCACGGAGCTCTGGGGTTTTCTCTCCTCCTCCTCCCTCAATTGCCACACTGGACACCCAGTAGATGTCATGCTTCCCTTCTCCCTATGTGGCACCCAGCTAAATTCCACCCAGCACCCCACAGCCAAGCCAGCCTGTTCCTCCAATGACATTTCACAGAACAAGCATATATATCAATCTATCATTATGTATCATGCAGCATCTATCTATCTATTATCCATCAATTTGTCAATCTATCTATGTACTATCCCTCATGAATCACCTATCGGTGTATCCATCCATCCACCTCTCCATCTCCCCACATATATGCATCTACCCGTCTATGCATCTGATCTCACTCAGGATCCTTGTGCAAGAGAGTCTGTGTTGCACTCAGGAGAGCTCTCAGGGCAGCTAGCTGGGGTGGGAAGGGAGTTGTACCCAGCCTCGATACCCCCAAAGACTGAAGCCCCCCATGGTCCTGCTGCATGGTATGTCCCCTGACACCTGGCGCTTAAGCTCTAAGTGTCTGGCCCTGTGTTTCTCTTGGTCACCCTCTGCAAGGACGGCCAGCTGTGGGTCCTGCTGGGGCAGATGGCCCCTCGGTGAGTTTAGCTGCGCCATGGGGACTGAGAGAAGAGGAGACAGCAGACCTCCTCCTGGTGGCCCCCGTCTGTGTTCCTGGTCAGCACCTGGTGATCCCTTGGGTATAAACTCAGGCCCTCTGCCTGATCCAGCTGTCAAAGCCAAAGGACCAGGCTGGTATGGTCACGGTGAAGATCTTTCTTGGGGACCAGCCTGCCCTACGCAGCAGTAAGAACCTGACAAACTGTTCTCGGTCCACATTAGAGCATCCGCCATGTTGGAGGGCCAGGTGTTCATGTTGTGAACTGGTCACCTGGGGACCTAATCATTTTGACCAAAAGACTGGCAAATAGTTTTTGGCAAATCATGCCACACCAAGCATGTGGGATATTCAGCAGGTCCTCCACCTGGGATAATCTGCACCCCACCCCACCACTTGAGCTGCAGTGGTCATAAGTAGAACCCACGTAAACCCCAGCCCATGCCCTCCTGTGCCCAGCACCAGAGTGCACTCACCTCTCTGGTCTGTGTTCAGGCTTTCCACCGCCAGGGTCACTGGTGCTGGATGCGGTTTCCGTTTCTGCAAGGCCGAGGGGTTTCTGTCACGCAGTGGGGCCATGGCACAGGACCTAGACGCTGGTTTTGGCTTTCACTTTCTGAGGACATCTGTCCCCGTGATCTGCCTCCTGCTGCCTTTCCGCCAACCTCTCAACCCTTCCCCTGGGCTCACTTAGGAACCTGATTCATTCATTCCCCATTGACCAACTCGTCCATTTAGCAAATGTAATTCAGCACCTGCTACACACTAGGGGTTTAGAAAACAGCACTGAACATTATACAAAGTCAATTTCTCCGAGCTCCCGAGGCATCCTTGCTCAAGCAGCTCCAGTGCCATGTCTCCCAGGAGGGCCCCTCCCTCCCTTGTCTGGGTTGTCAGAGCTATTCCCGCTGGCTTGAACCACTGGTGGTACATGCATGACTGTCCCATTGAATGGCTTGTACCACTGGTGGTAGAAGTGGTACAGTCATGCGTGTACCGCTCATGGTTCAAGTTGCCCAGTGGCAAGACAGGAATTGTGGCCCTGTTGTGAACATGTTAACCACGAATCCACGAACAAAAAGCAACTGCTATCTTAAGGCACTGATCTGGGGGTTGCAGGTTATGTAGCATTGTCCCAGCAAAAACTGAACAGCACAAAGAGGTATGTTCTATTTTCAAGCTCCAGGACTGTAACCCTGTTACAGCCCTAATCTTAGTGCTGAGCAGATGATTCCAGAAGAGGTACAACTGAGACTCAGGAGACTTGGTGTGAGTGCTTGCTGTGTCATGATGGGGGCCAGTGTAGCATATGATCTAGCATAAGGCCTTGCTTGGGTTCATATCCCAGAGCCGCCACTTATCAGACAAGTGGACCTCAGCTAGCTCATCTGTGAAATGGAGACAGTAAGAACGCCAGCCTCACAGAGGCACCACACAGGCTCAGTGAGCTGCTGTCTGTTGGCATTTGTTGTTCACCATGGGTGCACTTGCATGGCTCACCCAGCAGCTTTGGGGTCCTCTGGGTTACCAGGAGCCCCAGCCAACATGCTGTGCCCTTCTAGGCACCAAGGACCATCTTGATCTGTGCAGCAGCTTCGAGCACAAACTCTGGAGCTTAGCACACATAAGTACCTACTGGGGACCTTGGGCAAATGATGGGCCTTGAGCAAACAACCCCTTTCTTTCTGCTTCTGTCTGCTCATCTGCAGGATGGCAGCACTAGCTGCATGCACTTCACAGGGCTACCGCAGGGATCGAGTGATGGATATTACAGAACCGCTTTGTGCAGCCTCTGGCTTGCAGTGGTGTCCTTGGCCCGCCCCCCTTGGGAACCATCTACTTCCAGCCTGGCCCACAGGAGGGATGTGAAGGTGCTCAGGTCACAGCATGGGGACCTTGGAGCCTTCTCCCAGGGCAGCAGGACAAAGTGCAGAGAATCAGCAAATCCCAGCCTGTACCTCTGTCTCCTCCACCTCCTGGCTGTCTGGCTCCCTCCATAAGTTCCACCAGGGCCCCCTTCCTATGCAGCAGCTCCTGGTAGGAGCCCATCTCTGTGATGCCACCATCTGCCAGCACCATGATCCGATCAACCTGGGGCAGGACGTGGAGTGTGTGGGTCACAAGGATCCGTGTCTGCATAGAGAGGGGCAGAAATTATGCACGTGTGGTTGGAAAGTCTTCTGAAGCCAAGGACAGGGAAGAGCTCCATCCCTGGGCTCAGTGTGGGCAGAAATGCCCTTCTTGTGCTCCTACCCTCTCTGGAAAACAGCAGAGAGAAACTGAGGAATCTCTTAGCCATGTCCCCAAACAGGGGGACATGGAGTTCATCTGAGCCTCATCTATAACTTGAGGCAGAGCCGGACAGGTGCTCTCAACTGACTTTGGAGTCACCGTGAGAGGGTTAACCAGTAAGTTAAAGACATTGTATGTCAAGAAGGTATTTACTACACCAAACCACCTGAATGTCCTAGCTCAGCCACACAGCACACTGCAGAGCACTGGGTGTCCCTTTTGTGACTGTGGGGCTCACTGGCTGCCACTGCTCAGCACCATGAGAAGTATTAGTAGCCCAAGAAAAGGTCAAAGTTCAAAATGCATGATTTCTGCTAAATTCTCACTTTTACACTATCATAAAATTGAAAATTTATGCATAGTTTAGTTGTAGACACTTAAACAACAAATAAATGTTGTTGCAAGCCACTGAGATTTGGCGACTGTTTGTTATGTAGTATTATCACAGCAAAAACCGACAAATACAAAGAGGAAAACTAGACTCCAGAGGAGGATACTGAGATAGACCCGGGTAAGGACTGGATTCTAGGGGCTTCCTCTTCCTTTATCCTGGGACCTCTGACAAACATTCTTGGACTCACTGTTCCTTGGAGCAGCCCACTGGGCCCGATGACCTGGTTGAAGACATGCTGACCAACGTGGGCATCCAGGGCTGCCAAAGGATCATCCAGCAGGTAGATGGCAGCCTTTCTGTACACAGCCCGGGCCAGGCTCAGCCGCTGCTTCTGGCCCCCAGAGAGATTCATGCCCTGTGGCCACAGAGAAGGAAAAGAAGCACGGTCTACATCACATCTGCTGGGTGACATTGGAATGACTATTCCATAGAGGTCAGGGCACACCTGATCTCACGGAATCTGTCCTCTGGTCATGGGCAGCTACAGGCACCTGCTCCCACCCAGCATCCCTTAAGCCTTACTGCTCCCTTCCGGCCAAGCTTCCTGGAGGATGGTCCACACCTACGGTGTCCACTTTCTTTCCTCCCATTCTCTTCCCTGTCCTTTTCAGACTGGTTTCTCCATGGACACAGTCTTCATGGAGGACTCCTCTTACTTCCCTGTTGCCTCATTGGTGGTAGCTCTGCAGCCCTTGTTTTCATTCATTCATTCAGTTAATTCTTACTGCATGGATACTCTGTAGACAGCAGGGTCCTAGGCTCTGGGGGTACAGCAATAACCAGAGCCAAGTTCTTGCTCTTCTGTCTCTCATTCTAATGAGGATAGGGATAAGGGACAGACAATCTGTGACCACAAACAAGTAGAGTGAACAGTGCACAGGATGGTGTCAAGTGCCATGAGTACCAGCAAGCAGGTACATACAGAGTGAAGTGGCCTGAGCAAGGTCACAGTGCTGGGTGAGGTAGCCAGGGAAGTCTGAAGGTAACAGAATTGAGGGGATAGCTTCCAAGCAGAGGGGGAAGCAGGTGCAAAGGGCCTGGGGTGAGAATGTACTTCGGATGTCAGGGTACATTGCGGGGATCCCTGTGACTGGACAGAAGAAGGAAAAGGACAGCATGATGGGAGATGAGGCAGAGAGAGAAGTAGGACGAGATGGCAGGGGATCTGGCCAGAGATGGTCAGGCATTTGGCTCTGTGCAAAAGCGAGACTGAAGAGAATCCCTCTTGCTGAGCAGCAGGATTGGGTGGAGGGGGTTGGTGACAGAAACAAGGAGCCAGTGAGGATGCTACTACAGCAATGTGGTGGGGAGAGGGGACATTCCAGGTCTGCTCCCGAGCAAGACACAACAGGCTTTGTAGATGGATTAGCAGTGGATGTTGGGGACAGAGAATCAAAGACACACAAGGATGGTGGTCAGAGCCTTCAGGAGCAGGAGGCTGTGGAATACTGGGCACTTGGCCCAGGGTGGGACACAGCTGGGCAGATGTGGAGGCAGCTGGCACCCCTCCTCTTTGGAGCACCGTCCCACAGGCCTCTGTGATGCCTTGCCCCACTCCTCACACTTGTTCGGTTTGTCCTCTGCTCTGCAGCCCTCAGCAAGCTCCCTCAGCTCCTCCCTCGGCTCTCTCCTCTCCTCCTAGGAAACCTCATCCACCCCCTTAACTGGAACTCCCATTTTCCCACTGACGATTCTCTAATTCAGAGGTCAGCCAGTTTTTTTCTAGAAAAGGCCAGAAAGTAACAACTATAAGCTTTGGGGATGCACAGTCTCTGTCATAACTGCTCAGCTCTGAACTTTGAGCAATAAACCAGCCATGGACCGTAGGTAAATGAATGAAACTGTGTCTCAATAAAGCTTCATTTACAAAACCAGCCAGTGGGCCACATTTGGCACATGGGACACAGTTTGCCAATCCCTGGCCAGCCCATAGCTCGGGATGCCTATAACCTGTTTATTGTACATCTCTGCCCAGATCTTTGGCCAAGAACCACAGAGGAGAAGAAATCTGACCATCACACAGCAGGACAGAGTAGAGCAGGAATCTAGGTCTTTGCCTTAGTTACTTTTCTTGTTGCTAAGACAAAATACCCAACACCCAAAGTTAAAGGAGACGAGGTTTATTTTGGAGCACAATTTGTAGAAGTTTCAATCCATAGCCGGCTGGCTCCAAAGCAGGGTGGTATGGCAGAGGGGCATCAAGGAGGAAAAATAACCCATGGCAAAGCAGGGCAGGCAGGAGGCAGGAAGCAGTAACAACAGCAGCAGCACCTGCCTCTTTCTTTTATAACTTCCAGGCTACAGACTCCCACTTTCTGGGTGGTGCCACCCATACCCAGGGTGGGCCATCCTTAATCCCAGCATCACATTCTTAATCCCACTGTCACATACCCTAGATCCAGCCACCTCTGAAAAGCCTCACCTATGACCACACGCAGCTTTGTGGGGACATCTAGATACAAACCATAACAATCTTCTTATGGTAGCTGTCAGAAAACGCTTCACTACTACTCCGGGTCACAATGCTCTGATTTTCTCTTTGGCTCTATTTTCAATCATTATTAATCAACGACTATTGGCCATCACTATGTCTGACCCTGAGCTGGGACCTTTTCTCCTACTTCCCTGTCCCCCTCTGTCCCTGTCCCACTGTCGACAATCGCTCCCCAACTGCAATGCCTCCTCACCCTGAGAAGCCTGGGGCACTCACCTGCTCCCCAGCTGGGCTGTGCACGCCTGCAGGAAAGCTGTCCACATCCGGCCCCAGGGCACAGGCCTGCAGCACTCTCTCCAGCCAGGGTAGGTCCAGCTCCTGCTGGAAGCACACGTTCTCCACCACCGAGGTGTTCTGCACCCAGGCCTCCTGGGGCACGTAAGCCACTGAACCCTAAAACACAACTTACTTTTGGAGACAGAGGTGAGAGTGATTCTGGAGAGTAGGGGCGCTGGGCTGGGAGAGAGGAGATGGAAGTGGGCTTAGCTGTGGAGAGAGGCATGGGAGGGAGTGGGGAAGGGAGCTTTCAGGATGGGGACATCTTGCGGGTGGAAGGGTGGCCTCACCTGGATGCTCACGGACCCTTCTAGCTTTGACAGCTCCCCGAGGAGGGCAGAAAGCAGGGAGGATTTCCCTGCCCCTACTGGACCCACAACAGCCAGAAGACAGCCCTGGGGCACAGTGAGGTTGATCCTAGAAACCCAGGAGAGAGATGCAGTCCCAGTCAGGCCCAGCCTGTGTAAAAGCAAGACAGGTGAGCCCCAGACACAGCCAGTCTGTCCTGTTGGCCACTCCACCACTCCATCTTTTCCCGTCCTTGTCTTTGTCCATGCCATGCACACAGGCACCTAACACGGTATACACACACACAAACATGCATGCTCACACACTTGTACAAGCACACATATACACATGCATGCACATACGTGTATGCAGTCATACAAGCATGCATGTATTCAGATAGTACACATGCACACACTTACAAAGCATGCATACACAGCTGCTGTACACATCAGTGCACATGTTAACATACATGCACACAGTCCACACAGCTGACTGCATGCACACACACATACAGGCTTGTATACACACATATGTACAGTCCATTCAGACACACGCACGTACATGCACTGGCTGTACACAAACGCATACACACACGCAACTGTGAAGACAGTTCCTGCTGTTCTCCCTGCGTCTGCTCCTGTCCATTTCTTGCAGTCCACCCTCCACCCAGCAGCTGCAGGGACTGTTAAACCCCAAGTCAGATCACGGCCCTTCCCAGCTAAAGCCTTTCAGCATTTCTACCTTGTTCAGTGTTGAAGCTAAAGTCTTAAAGACCACGAACACATCCAGCCTCCTGCAGCTCAGTCATGTTGGCCAGCAGGAGTGTAGAGAGGCATCTCCCTGTCACTGGGGAGGCTCAGATACCCTGTTGCCCTATCCATGAAAACTCTCACTTTCTTGATTGTGCTGGGGGCAATGCTGGGAAGCCCCCAGCACCTGGGCTGGAGACCTGCACTGCGTCACAGGCAGGAGGTGGCAGGAGCCCCACCCACTTCCTCTCACAGAAGTGGAGGTAGCTCCTAGGGAAGTCATTCCTACCTGCGCAGGCAGGGAGGGCTCTCCTGGGACCATGCGAAGGTGCCGTCCTGTATGGTGATGCAGTCCTTCCCAGGGGCTGCAGGGCACAGAAGTCCAGTCACAGGCCTGCTCCTGCTGGCCTGGCCCTGTCTGAGGGACCCACCTTACCCAGAAGTAGTAGGCTGTAGCTGAACCCTCCCAGGGAACAATCAGCCTGTTGTTCACAAGCTTGTGGGTGACCTTGCAGTGGCCCCATTGTGTCCCGTGGCCACGTGATTCAGGGGGAGGCGAATCACAGCATAGGGACCAAATCCCACCTGCTGTCTATTTTTATAAATTAAGCTTTACTGAAACACAGTCATATCTATTTGTTTATATAAAGGGGTGATTGAAAAATATAATGAATGTTTAAATTTAAAAAAAAACTTGTTACAGTAAAAGACATTGCCAGGAACAATGCGATAAGTGTGTTCAAAATGGAGTATTTTGAGAATTTCAAGGGTGATTAATGGCAATGTGCCTTTTACGTGTAATAAATATTTTTATTTAAATATGCGCTATATATTTGGATCACCCACTGATCAAACAGTGACAGCAATTTCTATCAAATTAGAACATTTTGGTGTGTCCTCATCTACTGAATCAGGAACATGGGACTTCCAGCTCTTCCCCAGGGTCAAAATGACCAAGAAAAGTAAACATTTTGAATCGATTCAGGACATTGAGGCAGCCACTAAAGACACTCAGGACAGAAGACTTCAGAACTGCTTCAGAAAGTGGCAAGAACAATGAGATAAGTATATTGGGAGCAAGGGGAAATTAATGGCAATGTGTCCTTTACTGTAAGAAATTTCTAAAATTTAAACATTTACCATAGTTTTAATCAGTTTTTTTTTTAATGACTGCTTTCATGCTAAAATGGCAGAGTTGAGTGGTCATGACAGAGACAGGCCTGTGATCCTAAAAAAACGTACAATCTGGTCCTTTACAGAAAAAGTTGGTGGACTTGTGATATAATTTACATCTAATCCAAGGCTTTGGCCGATGAAGGAAGCACTGTTTATTTCACTGGGATAGCCAGGGTGAAGAGGGACAGATGGCCACCCTGGGGTGGGGGGGGGTGGACACTCATTGGAATCACCTGGAAAGATGTTCTAACACAACAAAGGTCTCTATGGCTCAGCCCAAATCAATTAAATCAGAATCTGAGGTGTAGCGCCTGAGCACCCATGGTTTTTAGTTATTTTAGTCAATTAGGGCCCCACTGAAACAAATAGTCTCTAGGGAACATGCCCAATAAAATGCAGGGTACCCAGCTAAATCTGAAATTCAGATAAAAAGAGAAATTTCAGAGAAATTTCTTTTGATGTAAACATGCCCCAAATATTTAGCTGAACATACTTTAAAAAGAAACAAAAATTCTATTCATCTGAAATTCAAATATAACTAGGCATTCCATATCTTCGTTCATGACTCTAGCTACCATACACTAAGGGCTTTGTCTTTTGTCTACAACCTGAGGTGGAGGAATCCCTCTTCCCCTTGCCCTCTACTTACCCATCTGTGAAATGGGCAGGTCCTGGAAGCACTTCACCCACAGTGCTGCTTCTGTTCTTTTTTTCCCCCTTCTTTCCTCCCTCCTTCCCTCTACTAAGGATTGAACCCATGGCACTGTGCATGCTATTTTTATACATAAAGTTTTATTGAGACACTGTCATACTGAAACACTGTTTTATCAAAACCACTAAGCTATATCCCCAGCCATTTTTGAGACAAGGTCTTGCTAAGTGGCCCAGGCTGACCTTGAAATTGTGAACTTCCTACCTCAGTCTCCCGAGTAGCTGGGACCACAGGTGTGCACTATCATGCTTGGCTGGGCTTATTTCTACACAGAGCACTTTAAACTGCACTGACACACAGTAAGCACCCACTCGACACTAGCACTGGGTATCAGCATTCATCTTGTAAGTATGTCTTTTGGAGAGTGAGGCTCTGGCCCCTGATAGCCAGGTGTGTCAAACTTGTGGTTAAGACAACCCTTGAGTCTTTGGTTGGGGATCCATATAACTTTCCAGTAGGGCTAATGGCACAGTTGTCACAGACCCCAAACTATTTACTGACTGGCTCCTAAAAGCCAAGTGGTGCTTGCTGTCTCTTGTGTAGCCATCAGGACAATCCTGGTGGTTGGGAATCTGAGGCCAGGAGGGGAAGAGTTGCTGCCCGGGGCCCTAGCAGGAAGTGTGGGCACACATCTGAACCCAGAACCTGAATCATATCAATTAGGCTGAACAAATCAAATAAAATTGGGTCAGAGCTTTGAGTCATTTCAGAAATGCTAATTTTGAGTTCCTTAGAGAGCTTTGTGCTATTTCCAGGTTTTCCCCCTAACGATTATACAATAACCAGAACACATTAGTAGCTGACTTTGTGCTGGGCTCTATGCTAAGTGTACTAGTTAATTAAACACACTCAGTTGACCCTCACAGCAAGCCCAGGCAGCAGGTGTTATGATTCCTGCAGACAGAGGCTCCAACAGGTTAATAACTTGCCAAGGTCAGTGCTGGGTCCAGAACGTGGACCTGGATCACCCATCCCCATGGGCTGGGATTTTAACTACTACACAGGTGTTTTCTAGATAAGCAGGTTGACCAGATGCCCCAGTGACAGGTCTCCTTCCCACTGCAGCAGAGGTGGTTGCTGACCTACAGGTGGCTCTGATCCTATCTTCACCTCCACAAAATGCCACCAGGCCTCTTCCCTGGACTTTTGGGTGAGGGCAAGGACTGCTTGGAGATCTCACTGCTGGGTGCCCAGAATGCCACCCCACAGGGGACCCACGGGCAGTCACTGAGCGACCTGCAGGAAAGCAACCCATGGTGCCTATTTCTAGTGACACTGCCATCCCGTCGCCAGCAGCCCCACTGTCTACCCAGGGTGCAGGGGTCCCCAGCCCCCACTGCAAGCAGCACTCACGGCATCTGGAGGGACTCGAGGCCACAGCGCCAGGGTCCACTTCTTCCAGGTAGAGGAAGGCGGCCAAGCGGTCAAAGGACACCCGAGCCTGGGGAAGCCAGGGCCCCAGGTCACCATGCTGAAGGGCGAAGAGCTCAGCCTTCGGGGATGTGGCCGAGCTTCCTGCCTAACCGGCCCCATGTGCTTGCAAAGCACGGAGATAAAGCTGTCCAGCTCCTGGCAAAATGGGCTCCAAGCTACGACCACGATGGTTGGGGGGGGGCTCTCCCACCTCCTCACTCCTAGAGAGAGAAACTGGAACCACCAAGCCAGCCGTGGCACTGTCATCAAAGCAGAGAAGCAGACAGTGGCTTTTCCAAGGATCTTCATCAAGCCATCTCGTGGAATAATTTCAAACTCTGTCCTCATGGGGGCCCCATGGCAGCTCCCTGCCACAAACCCATTTATGAGGACTCAAAGTGGGAACCATTAAAATAGAAGGGGCTCAGTTGTGCACCGTTTCTCACTTTTGGCATGCCCAAGGATGCACCAAGGGAAAGCAGGAGCGATTGCAAAGGCAGAGAAGTGGCCCTGTATAACAAAGGGAACTGGGCGGGTGTGGGGGCACCCACCCAGCCACTTGGGAGGCTGAGGTGGAGGATCACAAGTTAGAGGCCAGCAAGATCTTGTCTTAAAGTAAAATGAAAAGGGCTGGGAATACAGCTCATTGGTACAGTGCCCCTGGATTCCAGCCCCAGTATCACAAAAGATTAAAATTTTAAAGAAGTGGGAATCGGGATGAATTCTGGCACATAGAATCACTGCGAGCCTGGAGGAAGTGTGCTGAGGTCCAGGCCCCAGGGCCTCACCTGGACAATACAGTGGATGCTAAATGGCAGGAAGGCCTGGGCCTTGTTGAGGATACCGAGCACCGTGAGGGTCACGAAGGCCTTCTCTGCATCCATTGCGCTCTCCTCAGCCACCAGAGTGTGGACGGCAAACACGACCAGGGCAACCTGCAGAGACACAGCGGTGATGAGCCTGCAGCCCCGCTGGGCAGCCTGGCATCTAAGGACCCCTCCAGGATTCCCCATCTCCAAGCCATGGTGCTGGCACTGGTTCCCCACCCCAGCACCCCTCCTTCAGCCCATCCTCTGTGGGGGGACCACAGGGACATCACCAGGAATGTGGACACTTGGAAGGACACCAGAGACACGGAGAAAAGGAGGGTGGAGGTCCTCAGGGCACCCAGCTCCCGGCCCCGGACGCGCAGGACCCTCTCCAGGAAGGCTTCCTCCCAGCCGTGGGACTTGATGGTCCTCATGGTCCTGAGGATGAAGCCGGTGAGCCGCGCCCGGGAGTCCTTCTGCCTCATCTGCTCTTCCTGGGGCAGGCGGAAGTGGCGAGAGAGGGGGCAATGGAGAGTCCCTGGTTCCTGGCACACAGAACCCTTTGCACCCCTGCTGCTTCTGCCTCCACTCCATTTTCCAAACTCACACTGCTGCTTAGCGTGTCCCCCCCAGACCTGGCCCCCACGCTTGCGCCCACCCCTAGGAAGCCCCAAGGCCCGGGAACAGAGGCAGGGCCCCAGAGCCAACCCGGAAAGTCCTCCTGGGGGTGTGGGTGATGCCTGAGCTACAGTTCGAGGGGAAAAAGCCAGCACTGAACAGGTGGGAGTTAGTGTGGTGGGGGGTGCGGTGGGTTTCGGGGGCAAGGCTGGGTCAGTGGGGACTTGAGGTCAGGCAGGCAGTCGTGGGTCTCAGTTTCCAACACAGAGAGGCGATGTGGAAGGGGCCTTGGAGAGGCCACCCAGGTGCTGCAGAGCCCAGGCGACCAGACGGGGAGGGCTGGGCAGTGGGCAAGGAGGGACCTCCCTCCGTTCCCCTTCCTCCCCCCTCCCTCCTCCCATGTTGACAGGTGTTCACCAAGCAGCTTCTCTGTGCCACACACTGGTCCAGTGCCAAGCTAGCCTCGGAGACCCCTGGGGCTGGGAGTACCCACTCTAATAAAGTGGGACCATGATGCCTGCCGGTTATCCAGAGACAGGGTGACAGGAAAATTAAAAAAGAGCCCAGACAAAGGAGGTACAAGGAGGGGGAGGTGCGCTGAGGGAGGGGACACAGGCCTGGCTGCCGTGAGGGCGGCCCAGGGGCAAAGCCTAGAGGTGGGGGCACCTGGAAGGTGTGAGGTCTGGGGACAGAGGGATGGAAAGAGGGAGGGGTCACAGGGCCAAGCTACTGCATCTGGAGGTCTCTACGCTGACCCTAAGGCCCTTGGGCCCTCTGAGGGATGAGAAGAGGGGGCATGATTTGTTTGGTTGTCACACATCCTCTCTGAGTGGTGAGCGGAGATGAGCCCATACGTGGAAGGTAGCACAGAAGTGGGGAGTCAGCCAGACGGTGGGGGGATGGCATTCTTGGAGAAACACAGTTGGGAAAAGAGGTCGCATTCTGGGCAGGATGGAGCCACCACCCAGCAGACGGGAGCCCGGGCCCCAGTGATGAGCAGAGTCGCACCATGGTGACGTAGATGAAGCCACGCCCCCTGCCCCAGCTCTCCACTCCCCATGTCTGGCACCAAGGAGGCCCAGGGCCCAAGGTTCCTTGCTTCCTGCCTGGCCCATCTCTGTCCCCAGGTGCCAAACCTGGTGGTGGCTCTTCTTCTTGGAGATGAAGAAGTTCAGAGGAAGGAGACCCAGGAAGACAGCAACGGCGGTGAAGGCAGATGGCCCTAGGAGCTGGGGACAAAGGAGCCAGGATGACACAAGACCCCCAGGGCTTTGGTCAGACGTGGGTCCTGAGGCCGGGGGACATCAGGGCCTGATGAGAGCAGCCCAGGTCACCAAGATCAGGACTCATGGGGCCCACAGAGGAGACGGCTGCTGAAGATAGGGTGTGTGTGTGTGTGTGTGCACCCACAGTGGGGGTTCCGAGGGCTCAGACTCAAGGTCATGTGTGCAGACGGCTGAGGTGAGGGGCACTCCTGCCTCAGTGGTGACAGTAAGACCCCTAACCTGGGTTCAGTTCTGACGCTGACACCTGTGAAGGTGGCCCTGTGTAATTTGCCCACGTGTAGAGAGCTGCAGTTTCTGTGTGTAAAAGAGGAAGTTGCTCCTGTCACCCCATGTGATTGTTATTCTAGTCTTCATGTCACCCCTTAGGAGACTTGGTCCATTTAGCAAATAACCATATAAAAGTGAATTTCAGATAAGAAGTTTTAATTCTGTGAGTCTTATGTACTAAGGTACTCGAAATTCATACTTATACTAAAAGACTAGCCAGCTTGTCTGAAGTTCATGTTTAACTGTATGTTTAGTAAACTCCCAAGAATGATCATTTCCAGACTGTGGACCTCAGTTTCCCTTCTCAGACCTTAAATACATTCTCTTCTCATCTTGGGAACTGACATTTCTTTCATTTATGTAGCAATGGCGCCACTCAGTGGCTTCATGGAGAAATATCCAGAAGGCAAACACCTGCCCTTGGCTGGCATAGGAAAAAACACTGCAGACCAAACTTTCTGAACAAAATGGTGTCCTCCGTCTATAGCAACACCCATGGCTGTCCCTCCTTAACTAGGATTGCATGGTGACACTCAGATGTAGGAACTATGCGCTGGGGGTGGCTGTGTGTGTGTGTATACACAGGCTATAGGCTATATTATAGGCAGATATCTTAGACTCTGATTCTCTCCCTCTCCCTGTCTTGCTCTTTCTTCAGTACTGGGGATTGAAATCCCCAGCCCTTTTCAAAAATTTGGGCACAGTGTCTCACTAAATTGCCTAGGCTAGGCTCAAATTCTCAATCCTCCTGCCTCAGTCTCCTGAGTGCTGGCCTGGCTTGAAATATTTTAGGCACCAATATGACACAAGGCCTCATGTGGTGGGTCACAATCAAAACACAGCGACACTAAAAATAGCTAATAAAATTATCTTCAGACTGCGTGTATAAGGCATACATAAAACTGACATTAATTTCATGTTTAGATTGGGTTGTCTCCTAGAGATATCATTATCTGTGTGCAAAGACTCTAATGCCAGAAAAAACCCAAAGTCCTTAACACTTCTGGTCCCAGGCACTTTGGATTAAGGATATACAGCTTGTGCCAGCCCAACTATACCCTGGCACTCCTAGAGCAGGGCACAATTCCTCCTTGTGATCTCTTTCTAGAGGTGAGGAAATGCCGTACAAAACATTTCACAGCTGACAGCCATAAGAGCAGGATTTGAACCTAGGCAGTCCTGATAGAGAGTCTGTGGTTTCAATTTTTAAAAATACTAGTATGACAGAGCCAAAAAAAAAGAAAAACAGAGGTTGGGACACGTTCTGATTTTTCCCCCATTGGTCGCTTTATGCTTTTCAAACACTGGGTAGCAATTTGTTCCCCATTAAAATTGTCTTTGATGTCTTTTTTGTTAATGACACTGATGCCCCAGCATTGCTGATAACTTCAAGATGTGTTTAATCTGCCTGCTGGGTACCTGGGGAAACTCCCTGAGAGGCACCAATGTCATGATTAACATCACCATTTTACAAAAGAGGAAACTGAGTCCCAGAGAAGGCCGGTATCCAGCTCCAGGTCACGCAGAGACCAGCCTTGCTGAAGGCTCCCCCGCCCTGTCTGCCCTCAGTGGGGGAGGCCTCAGCCCGATGGCCCCGCCCCTGCCACACACCTGCCACAGGTAGGCGAAGCAGACCACGATCCAGAGCAGCGGCAGCCAGAGCCCGTTGAGGTACAGCACGCTGTCGCAGAGCCGCTGCGCGTCCACAGAGAGCAGGTTGACCACGTCCCCCACTGCGCTGGACTTCCTGGCGCCATGGGACAGAACCAGGACCTGCAGGAAGGAGCAGGGAGCGCTGAGGAGGGGGAAGGGCAGAGGCTTCTTTTCCCTGAGCCTCAGTGGTGGTGGCAGTGAGCGACCCAGAGAGGAGGAAATGCGCTCTGGGCTGGTGTGCCACAGAAGAGAAAGGTGACCTCAGGGGGACCCGCTTGGTCCATGGTAGGAGGGGTGAGGTTGGGCGCTCCCGGGGTCACATTACCCAGGGCCTCAGGGAACCACAGAGGAGGTGAGGGCGCAAGAGGCCCAGCCCCAGGTGAGAATGGTCAGGCTCCCTTGGGGGCGTCCCCGTCCCGCGGCCGGCCGGGGCTCACCTTCCTGTACACCAGGCCCGCGATGGCCGCGCGCAGCCGCATCTGCAGCACCTTGAGCCGGTACATGTGCTGCTGCTCGAACAGCGTCTGCAGGCTGGCGGAGAGCAGCAGCAGCACTGCCAGCAGCGAGCCCTGCCAGGCGGGGGCCTGCGGGTCCCCCATGAACTCCAGGAACAGGCTTGGGGGAGATGGGGGACAACGGGTGAGGCCAGGGACCAGGCGCTGCCTGGGCCCAGCCCGGCTCCGCGTGGGACATCTGCGCGGACCGCCACGGACGGACGGACGGACGGCTAAGTGAGGCCAGCAGCTGGGTCCTAACCCAACCCGACTGGGGTGTTCACCAGAGGACATTCAGACAGAGACACTAGGGTCTCCACATGTGCAGAGGAAGGGCTACATGAGGACGCAGCGGGAAGGGGCCTCTGTACCCCAAGGGGCAAGGCCTTGGGATTCGTGACCCTGCTGACACCTTCACCATGACTTCCAACCTCAGAACTGGGGGAAGATAAAGTTCCACTGTTCTCACCCCCTGTTCCTCCGTGGCTCTTTGCTGTGGCAACCTGAACAGACTAACACTCCAACCTGCTTTTTATTTTTTATTTTTTTTTTATTTTTTTGCCTGTACTAGGGATTGAACCCAGGGCCTCTGCACCAAGCTATAGTCCCCAGCCTTTTTTTATTTTTTGAGACAGGATCTCACTAAGTTCCCCAGGCTGGGTTCGAACCTGGGATCCTCCTGCCTCAGGCTCCCAGAGTGCTGGGATTACAGGCATGTAATCCCATACCTGGCCACTCCAGCCCTTGAATCTAGGTCAGTCATATGATCAGATGTGAACCACCACCATAGAGGCAGTGAGATTGTCCCAGTTCTAGCTTGGGCCTCTGGAGAAAATATGGCTTTGCTTCTGTCTTCTGGAACCTTCTGAGCAGGCCTTTGGAGGATGTGAACTGTGTAGAGCAGGGGTTGGCTACCCAGCTACAACCACCTTGACCAAGTCAGTCACTGGCAAAGCTGTCCAAGGAAAGAGCTGCCTGCACTCCTGGTCATAACTGCTTTCCTACTTCATCCTAAGCAAACTGTTGCCTGGGGCTTTAAACCCCTCACTTCTGGGGCCCTTTGTGTGCAGCACTAGCACACGGGCAGGTGGCAGCTGCTGTTTGGCCCTGAGCTTGGTTAGCTTCCCTGTCTTTTCTCTCTCCCAGGCTGGACCCACCTGAGGAGCTTGGGGACCGCGAATCTGAAGGCGTCGGCAATGACGAGGCTGAGGGTGCCCAGGAGGAAGGAGCAGCGGAACACTCTCCAGATGGCCCTGAGCAGCGGACCCCTCGGGGGCTCTCTCTGCGGCAGAAGGGCCTCCAACTCCTGGGCCGCCTGGCTCCTGTGTTCCCAGCCTTTCAACACTGTGGTGCGCCTGGGCAGAGAAGGGTTGCACTATGGGGTCTGCTTTACCCCTCAGCAGGGGCAGCTGGGAAAGGTCAAGGGTCCTCTCTGCATAAGGAGCACAGCCTGTGGGTCCCACCTGGTCCTCACTTGCTCTTCCTCACCACCCAGGGGACTCACTGAGGAACCACTGATGCCAATTTTGTGCCAGGTACTCCATAGTCCTCCTAGAAACCCTGCAAGCCATTTCACAGCTGGGGAAACTGAGCCTCAGAGGGGCGAAGGTATCCAAGGGTAGACAGCTGAGATGGAAAAGAACTGGGATGTGAGCCAGGTGTCACGGGGCACACCGGGGAGGCTTAGGCCGGAGGATCACAAGTTGGAGCCCAAACTGAGCCACTTAGCAAAAATAGGGCTGGGATGTAGCTTAGTGTAAAGGCCCCGGGTTTGATCCCTGGTACTGAAAAAATTAAAATCAAAAATAAAAATAAAAAGCACTGGTGCTGGTTTTAGGTGTCTGTCTCCAAAGCCTGCTGTGTGGAGAGAGGGCTCAGGCTGCCAGCTCTGGGATGGGATACTGCCAAGGGATCAGGAGTTGGGGAAGGGTTGGAAGAGGAGTGTAGTTGTGTTACGGCCTTGTACCAACTCCTCATTCAACTCCAGTAATGTAAACATTAAGTGCTGCACACGTGTACTAATAAAAGAATAAAAATAGGCAACTCACTACAAAACAAGCCAAACAACCTCCGCAAAATACCATGTGGCCCAAACAGACCTGGGGGACCTGATTTGGCCAGCAGGTGGCTGGTTTTTGTCCTCCCTGGGTGAGATCCTCTCCCTTTCCCCAGTGTTGCCAAATACTTCAGAAATAAAACTTCTCATAGGTGTAGTTAGTTGGCTCAGAAAATGGCTTGTATAATGCGGGGCATGGTGGTGCACTCCCTGTAATCCCAGCACTCGGGAGGCTGAGGCAGGAGGATCATTGCAAGTTTGAGACCAGCCTGGGCAGCAAAGTGAGTCCAATGCCAGCCTGGACTACATAGCAAGACCCTGTCTCAAAAAAGACAGTAAAGAAAGAAAGAAAGAAAGAAAGAAAGAAAGAAAGAAAGAAAGAAAGAAAATGACTTGTATAACCCTGCCTCTCCCTTTTCTGCTTGAGGTTACATCTTCTTCATCACATGAGCCCACCACCTGCCTGCCTGACTGGCTGTTATTTGTGGGATCCAGCCAACCCCCAGCAGCCACCTCAAAGCCCTAGAATTTGCAAGGGAACCTTTAACCCTTCCTACCGAGCCAGTTTTGTTCCCTGAAAACCTCAGGTCCGGCAATGTTGAGTGCCTTGTGGAAAGTGACCAGGCTGGCGCTGGCAGAGTAGCATCTAGTGCAGGGCCACCTTGCTCTGCATTGAAGGCTCCTTTCCTTCTGGCTTGTCCAAGGCCCAAGGGCTCATGGAACTTTCTGGAGAGGGCACCGAGGGCAGGGCCAGGTGGAGTGGACAATGCCACAGATCTTGAAATTCTCTGGCTAACTAATCTTGCTTGAGTTTCTGCTATTTTGGGGTTTTTGCTGTTTTCCACAAAAAAAAAATCATCTTTTTAAAAAGTTATCTCAATGGGCCTAAAGACACTCTGCCCTCCTTTTTCTTTCACAGTGTTGGGAATAGAACCCAGGGCTTTGCACAAGCTGGGCAACATCACCATCATTGAACAGATGTGCAAACTGACCCCAGGAAACAAATCACATAATAAGTGAGCAGCTGTCTGCATGTTATGAGCCACAGCCCAGCTCTCTGACCGCATCCTTAGCATGCTTCCTGCCTGCTGCTTCCTGCCTGCCATTCCACCATGACAGCTTCCTTTGGGGCCTTCCAAGAGCTCCCCGTTGTGAGTCTCCATTGGGGGGCCTATTCTGGGAAGAGCTGTATGTTGAGCCTGATAGGCTCATGACTGGACAAGAACCATGTGATGAATGAGTTTTGCCAACCGCACGAGCTCGGGGTCTGCCACCCACTCACCCCTGGGCCACTGTGCAATTCCTCATCCATTCCCTTTCCAGCTGGGAAACAAGTTCTTCTGCGGAGTTTTCTCGCTCAAGGGACCAGAGGTCTTCTGGTTTCAGTGACTTCCTGTATCCCCTCCAGAGTAGCCTATAAGAGAGCAACACCAGGGTAAGCTCCTCCTGTCATCCACCCTGCAGGGGCACGACTGGTAGCTGTGAGCCTGGGAAGCCACTTTACTTCTTTCTGCACCTCTGATGGCTCCTGGGTCAATGAAGGGATTGAACCAAAGACCACCTAAGACCTGCAGGGCTTACAGAGATGGTTTCATCTGGTAGCTTATCATTGGCTCATTTTATAGATGAGGCAGAAAACAGGCAGGAGAGCATAAGCGACTTAACCAAGGGACAACTGACTTAGCCAGGGAAATGGCCCCTCCGTGGGAGCCAGAAATCTGGGGTCCAAATCTCCTTGCGGAGGAAACCTGAACTCCATCCTCTTAATGTCCCCTGCCTCCTCGGTCGCTGTTCCAGCCAGCTGGCCTCAGGACCATTGTGTGTGCATGCCACGCTGCTTCAAGTTCTTTTCCTGTCACCTCTCGCCTGGCTATTTCTTACTCTTCCTTCACATCTGTGCTTAGAGAGGACTTCTCGGCGGGCTGGATTTGATCTCCCTGGCTAAGTAGGTGCCATCATGACTGCCCATGGTTCCTTGGCACATACGTAAGGAGTTAAACAGAACAGACTTCCATGGCGGGAGCGCTGTTTTCCTTTTGGGTCTCTTTCATCTTTCTAACAACATGAAGGAGAAGGGTTGTTGGGTGCTGGCCTTTGCCTCTCTAGACCTTGCCAGGTGCCCTTTTCCAGCACAGAGCAAACTCGGGAAAGTAACAGGTCTGGTCTGGAAATGATTAACATTGGTTCTTCTCTGAAGTTATTTTTGGAGTTCTCTTCTAGAGCAAGTGATTTGATAACTTTTTCAAATTAGGGTAGTAATAGGAAGATTCCTTTTACAAAAAGTTTATTAAAGTAATAAAAATGAGTTGACTTAAAAGAAAACATTACTGGGGTAGGGGCAATGGCCCAATATGCAGAAAAAAAAAAAGAGAGAGAGAAGAAAAGAAAAGAAAAGAAAAGAAAAGAAAAAAGGAAGTTTGGGAAGCAGAAGGCAAGACTCCAAGTAGAACAGTTTAGAAAACTTCTATTTTTTTTTTCCTGCCAATTTCACAAGTCTGGAAGCTCTTGTTCTTCATTTATTTAATGACTTTTGTGTATAATACAATGTACCAGGCCCTTTTCTAAGTCTCACAAACCGTCTCTTCACAGCCCATAGGTAGATGCTGTCTATTCCTGTTTTACAGGTGTGGAGATTGAGGCACAGAGAAGTTAAGTAGCTTCCCCAAGGTCAAACAACCAGGAAGTTGCAGGGCCAGGATTCTTACCTGCGTGGTCCCACAGTACTGAGGTCGGACTGTCACGGAGGGGAGTTGGGAGGGGACCAGTAGGTGGGCGCTTCCTCAGTGCCTAATGTGGGCTGGCACCAGAGAAGCTGCTGCTGAGTCCATCAGCCTGGGACTCTCCAGGCAGGAAAGCCTTGATCTTTTTTCATTTTGCACCTGGTGCTTAGCACATAGTAGGTGCTAACTGAATATTGGTGAAATGGCTGAAGGTGGATAATAAATGTTACCATGTAACAATGTGATTGGGGACCCACTATGTGCAAGCACTAGGTCCTAGGCAGGGTGGGTTGGCTGTTGCCTCAGCCCTGGGGTGGGGGTGGGGATGCATGTGGGAAAAGCTAGCTGTGTAGAGGCAGCAGACTGGGGTGGGGTTGGGAGTCCCCCCAGCCCCTCTTCCGCATCTGCTTACCTAGAAGCCCACCAGAACAAGGCCTTGGAGGGGAAGGAGGCCCCAGCCTCTGGGCATGGATTCTGCAAAAGACAAAGTACAAGAGAGTGGAAGGCTCCGGTCTTGCATCCATGGTGAGTAGCTGACCAAGGTCAGGAATACAGGGGGCATTCACCCAGAGGTCACCTCAGCAAGTTTGGTGGCTCCTGGTAGTCAAGCCAAGAAGGTCCACCAGGATTGAGCATGTTCATAAGGTAAGAAGAATAAGAGTTTCTCACAAAAGCAATTATTATTATACTAAGACCAAGAAGTTCTCAAAGCAAGGACCATGCAGGAGAAAGAGAGTGAGTCCTTGGCTATATGCCTGAGTGGATGTTATAAAGAGAGATCTGCCCTGTAATTTTTGTCAGCTGCTCTGGAAAGACCACATGATCTAATCTCTTCACTGACAAGGTATGAAGGTGCCCATTTCACCACATCTTTGCCATCATGGCTTGTTGTCAAGCTTTAATTTTTTTTTTTTTTTTTGCCATTCTGATAGGAAGAAAAAGTCCAGTTACAGTTTTAAATAGATTTCTCAACATTTGAGTTGTTCTTGCAATTGTTGCTATTATTGTTTTCAGTACTGGCAATTGAACCCAGGATCTTTGTACTGAGCTATATCCCCAGCCCTTTATAAAATTTTTTTTTTTTTTTTGCAGCACCAGGGATTGAACTCACAACCTTGTGCCTGCCACACAGGTGCTTAAGCCACTGAGCCAAACTCCCGGCCCTTCTTTTTTGAGGCAGGGTCGCACTATGTAGCTCAGGTTGGCCTTGCACTCTCGTTGTAGCCCAAGCTGGCCTCGAACTCACAACGCTCCGCCTACCTCAGCCTCCCGAGTGCTGGGATTAAAGGCCTGTGCCACCATGCCCAGCAAAATGTTTGTATTTTGAGACAGGGTCTTGCTGAGTTGCCCAAGTTGCATTCAAACTTGCAATTCTCCTGCCTCAGCCTCCCACAGTGCTGGGATTACAAGTGTGTATAACTAGGCTTGGCTCATTTGAGTATTTTTAAAAGAGAATATAGGTCAGTATCTTCCCCAGATAATTCTCTCCTGATTTCACAGGCTACTACAGAGTTACTCATTGAAAACTCTCATGGAGCCTATATTTCTGCAAAGTACAAACACAGGCATCATTTTCCACACATCTGTGTAATGTATGACTTCCTTAATAGCAGTTTCCCTGTGTGACTGGGAACTGACAAGCACAGGGACTGTATCTGCTGTTCACCCCAGAGGCTCAGCATCCAGCTAAAGCACAGGGCAAGGGTGGCAAAGTACAGCCTCCAGGTCACACTGGCCCCCTGCTTGTTTCTGCAAATACAATTTTATCAAAACACAGCCCTGCTCATTTGTGTACACACTGCCTTTTGCATCTTTTGCACCACAATGGTAGAGCTGAGGTAGGTTGGTCCGATGGCTCACAAAGCTTCCAAGATTTTCTGTCTTGCTCTAAGCACTAAGTCACACAGGCAATGAATCAATGTGCAAATTTGCATTTTGCGGAATGGCCGGGAGTGGGGTGGGGAAGAAAGGGCTGTGGCCTACCGAGTTTAGCTAGCTTTGGTCACATGTGGAAATGGATGCAGGGACAAAGGAGGCACTGGCTTGGGACTTGGTGACTTACAGCCTGCTGGGGCTCCTTTTGGAAGAAGGGGGGCCGATCCACCAGGCAGGACAGCACAAACTCAGCCACGACCAGAGACAAACACAGGTAGGTGGACAGGTGGCGCAGGGGGTCGCTCTGGAAGTCCTGCAGGAGCGAAAGCAGAAGCCGCACTGAGTCTGAAGCTGGGGAGGAGGCGAGGCAGCAGAGGGTGCCCACAGTGGGGGAGGTCAAGGCTGGACAGGGTTCCCCTGCTGGGAGCAGCATCCAGACAGGGGATCAGGGCCACGGTGTAGGACATCGAGAGCCTCTGGCATCCCTGGTTGTTCCAATTTGACTCACACATTGTCCATGTGAACAAGTGAGAGTCAAGGCTGTGCCAGTGTAGACCAGGCTCAGCGCTGGGATGATGAAATGCAGGGACACTTGGACATTTTCCTTGTGCCAAAAGGAAATCAACTCTCTATTCCCGTCCCTCATCCTGATCTCCTGTCCTATTCTCTTGTGGCCAGGCTCCTCTGGTTGACAGAGAAGGGCGCTGGTTTTATTGTGCATCTATTGCACCCTGGACACACGCAGTGTTCTACCCAGGCCCTTCTCCACACTGACTGCAAGGGGTTACCTTGCTTCATTTCACTCCTGGGGAAACCAAGGCTCAGAAAAGCCACAGCACTGGCTCCGGGGTACACAGCCTATCTGATTCAAATGGAAGCTTTGGCTGCCTTGTGCCATGATTGCCTGCATGCTCCTGTCCCCTCTTCTGGTTCCAGCACCCCAGTATCCTTTCCCGTATGCTTAGGGACATGGTTTGCACAGAACTGACTCCACTGCAAGGTGAGTAGGAAACTGGAGCCTGGCGATGAGTCCTGTCCAGCCCCTGGGAAGCGTTAGGAAGGGACGCAGGATTGGTGCTGGGCCAAAGGGGACCGGATCCACTGGGAGAGTCCCAGGGTTGCTACGCTGGCAGAATGGAAGCCTGGAGCTACTGCAGGTCCTTCTTGTGGACTCCCTGAGGTACAGCCAAGGGACAGCGAGAGGACACCTGGTGGTCTTATCTTGCCTGGGAGATCCCATAGATAGGAGCTAGTACAGTCACAAACTATTGTCTGTCCCTTAAGCTAGTGCAAGTTGTGCTTATGTTGCTTAAAATAAGAGCCCTCATTTCAAACCAGAATTCCTGCATGAATTGCACAGTCTTCAGAACCGCTTTTCAACACATAGCACGAAGTTTGTGCCCCACCTTCCCCATTCTACCATTTTTACCACTATTTTGATACTGGAAAGTTAGTTCTGAACACAGGTGAGATAGACTTGGCCCTTATACTCTGGATGTGTGTGACCCTGAAAAAGTCAGGTCCTTCTCTCAGCCTCTGTCATCATCTACAGTGGGCCTATAGCCAGGCATGGTGGTGCATGCCTGTAATCTCAGCACTGGGGAGGCTGAGGCAGGAAGATTTCTGGGAGTTCAAGGTCAGCCAGGGCTGCATGGTAAGTTCATATTTATTTATTTATTTATTTATTTTGTGTTTTTGAGACAGGGTCTCACTGTGCAGTTCAGGTTGGCCTTGGGCTCACTTTATAGTCCAGGCTGGTCTTGAACTTGCAACAATCCTCCTGCCTCAGCCTTCCAAGTGCGGGTATTACAGGAATGTGCCACCATGCCTGGCCACATGGTAAGTTCAAAACCAGCCTAAACTACATAGCAAGCCTCTGTCTAAAAAATACCCAAAAAATAAAAAACAAAAAACCAAACCAAAACAAAAAAAAAAACCCAAAAGGAAATAATAATAATAATAATAATAATAAAATGGGACTGTTAGACTATTACCAAGCGCTAATGTGATCCCAATGAGAACGTGAGCATAAGTGTTTGCTGTAGAGTGTGCCAGGGCTGGAGTCCCAGCTGTTTCTGCATTATTATCTAAGCAGCTGATCTAGAAGTCAACCATGGGACCCACCCTTGATAACCTAGTGGATCGCTGATGGGGTTTCCAGTTCCCCCATTAATTAAAACAGGTTACTCTTTTTTAAAAATCAGTCCTTGGGCTAGGGTGTGGCCCAGTGGTAGAGTACTTGTGCAGCATGTTCAAGGCCCTGGGTTCCATCCCCAGCACCACAAAAAAGTACAGACAAAGATCTGTCCTTTAGGACAAGACGCTGCTTCTCTACTGTTCCCTTTAGGAGCAGGACAGAGTGACAACCGGGCATAAGAAATGATGGGCCACAACCTGCTGCAGTCCGATCACTGGTTTCTGGGTGGTTCCTCCTACTCAGGGCAAGGGATTCTCAGTGGGGAAAGGGCTGTGATGGTGCCCCTGGAGGACGTTTGGCAACATCTAGAGACATTCTGGGTTCTACTACCCGGGTGGAGGCTGTGAGATTGGTACCCAGCGGGCAGAAGCCAGGAGTGCTGTTCTGCATCCACAATGAATAGGACAACCCCTCTCCCCATGGGGTGCTCTCCAGTCATGGTGTCAGCAATGCTGAGCTCGTGAAAGCCTCGTCTGGGAAGGCCGGGGAGGCAGCTCTGTGGTCAGGCGCTTGTCTCTATTCACCCAGCCCTGCATTTAATCCCCAGCACCACTAAAAGAAAAACAGCCATAAAGAAAACTTGGTTCAGACAATAGTTTTTTTTTTTTCTTTTTGCAAATAAAATGATCCATTGTGTCCCCTGATAGGGAACTGCTGCTTCCCAAATTGGGAAAGTGAAATATAAATGGCTGTGCAAAATAAGTGTGTAAATACAGATGCATGAGAACGTGGGGGTGAAGGCACATGTGGGAAAATGTGCGTGTCTATAAGGGAGAGCATTTGTGTGTGTGGCCAGATGGTACATGTGTGCTTGCCTGTGCTTGTGTGAGGCATGAATAGGTGCACAGCACGTGTACAGCGTGCAAATAGAGTATGTGATGTGGGTGTGTAAGACCATGGGAATTTGTGTTGATGAAGGACTGGGTGACAGTATGGATGAACTTGGAGATGATTATATTAAGCCAAATAAGCCGGGCACAGAAAGACAAATGCTGTGTGATCTCACTCATATGTGGAATAAGAAGAAGTGGACAGTAGAATGGGGGTTACCAAGGGCTGAAGAAGGGAGTGGAGAGGAAGCAGAGGGGGAGAGCTGCCAGCAGGTACAGTCAGGGAGAACACCTGCTAGTGTATTAGGAGGAACCCTGCTAGCAGGGTGACTATAATTTACAATATTATACTGACTATTTCAACACAGGAAGAAGACTCTGCGTGCACTCAACAACTAGAAATGATGAAGGTGTGAGGTGACGCATGTCCTCAATGCCCTGCTCTGTTTATTACACAATATATGTGTGCATCGAAGTGTCAGCTGAGGACGGAGGTCACAAGTTTGAGGCTACCCTAAGCAACTTAGCAAGACCGTGTCTCAAATGTTCAAGGGCTGGGGATGTAGCTCAGTGGTGAAGCACTTGTCTAGCGTGTATGAGAGCCTGGATCTAATTCCTGTCTTGTGAAAGAAAGAGAAAACACAAAACAAATCATACAGTGCCCCATAAATGTCTACAATATTATGAGTTATTTTAAATTAAAAAAAATGTATGCGCTCGTGGGTACTTTGAGGTAAGGATGTGCTTGTGTGTCTTCAGTGTTAAAGTGACTCGGGTGCATGTCTCCAGGTAGAGTAGAACTCCTGTGTGGAAAGGGGAGGGGGAAGAAAGGGACCCTGGTTTCCTGGTTTCCTGGTTTTCCCAGGTGGCCCAGGCCTCCACTTACCCCACTCGAGGCCTGCTGGACAGCGGTGGTAGCTGGCAAAAGACAGCAGAGCAACCAGTATCCAAACAGCACCCCAGATGCCTGGATGCCCTTCTTCCTCTCTACATGGACCAGGAACATGGCAAAACTCTGGGCAAGAAAGTCAGATGGGCCTGAGAGGGTTGGCAGGGGAGGGCACGAAGGGAAGGCTCCACTTTTCTCAAGCTCCCCACCCATGCTGGAAAAGCAGTAGCCAGGTCTAGCCAAAGAGGTCGTTACCATGGTGGTGAGCCACACTGTAGGATGGATAAGTACTTCCGGTGCCTGGGACTTTCCCTGCTGGATTCTCCACAGAGAGACAGCCACGTTGAGGGTGCACAGGAGGATGAGGGCGAACCCCAGCACCTGGGGAAACAGCTCAGATAAGGTCATAGGTAAAATGGAAGGTGGCGGCAAATTGGAGGTGACCTCAGGTCCAGTTGGGCAGTGGTTCTGCAGAATCCCCAGTGGGGCCCAGTACCGAGCCCATGAAGAATGCAGGAGGGACACTGCAGACCAAGCCCGACTGTAACTGCCATATAAAGAATGCACAGCGGACTAATGGGTCTGCACTGGTGTACATGCACCACAACTTCAGGTAGAGGGAAGTTTGCTACCAGGCGTTTGTTGTCTCTTTAGTTAAGGACAAGAGAAGTTTTGCATAGGGCCAGTAAATTTCCAGGTCTCTCTACTATATATTTTTCTCTCTTTTGAATAAAATAAAATGACGAAGAGAAAACGTGTATATGCACACACCGGAGACAAGGCAGGCTGGAATTACTGAAGTATGCAGTTAGCCTGAAGCAGGTAGCTTTGGCAAACCCCCTCTCAGGGCAGTGGAGTTGAGCTACTCATGTGCATTTATATGGCCTGGGAGCTAAGAAACAATTTTGTATTTTTTTAATCATGAAAAATAATGTTTAAAAAATTTAAAAATCAAAAGTCACGAGGAGAAATTAGATGAAATTCACATTTCAGTGACTATAGTTTCATTGAAACACAGTCACACATATTTATTCATGACTTCTATGGCTGTTTTCACACTGTATTAGCAGAACTGAGCTTTTGGAAGGGAGAAGACTGTGTGGCCTGCAAAGCCCCAACTCTCTGGCCCTTTCAGCCTGCCAATCTCTGGGCAGATGGTAGGCAATGGAGCTGGACTTAGTAAGGAGGTATGGGAAGAAATGAACTTTGAAGAACATTCCTATACCAGTTTGGGGGTCAAGATGAATGAGCAGAAAGGCTCGCAACTGGAAAGCCAGTGTTTAACACTAAAATAAACACACAACAATTTAAAAAACTGTTCAGTAGGGTTGCCACTGGAGTAAACACAAAAATAAATGCATAACTGGGCTGGGACTATAGCTCAGTGGTAACAGTATATGCTTCACATTCACAAACTCCTGACCCTGGAAATAAAATAACATAAAATAAAAGTGTAACATTTAAAATTTAAAAAGTCCATCCTAATGTGGCCCTAAAATCACCTTGTGTACCCCATGGCACAGTGGAAAATGGCAGGTTGTGGTAGCTACTGCCATCCAAGAACATGTGTATATCTGTTTGTATGTGTATGGATTTTCATAATTATGAAATCTGTTCAAGGGAACTTTGTTCCACTTAGTTTATCTCTGTTGCTTCTTTAGTATTGATCTGTTTGATTAGCAGGTTCCCCTCCTGTCACTACCCTGTCTGCTCCCTGATGGGAGGAGCATTCGTTTTGGGATCTCTGCCAGGCTCCAGCCTACCCTCTCCCCATTATCTGGCTCCAGTCCCCCAGGGGCAATGGCTACCATTTTGGCTTTGAAGAGTGGGGACATCCGGAGGTAGCCCTGGCCATGGTGGTGGATGTAGAGGAGGTAGAAGGGGCCGAGGACCCAGAGGTACAGAGGGGGCACCCAAACCCCTACTGCTCTCAGGAAGCACAGGCTCAGCAGGTGAGAGGCAGCAGGTTCTGGCTCAGTCTGGTTCCATACCTGAAAAGATACCAGGTGGGGAGGGGCTTAGCATGGTGTAACACCAGGGTCCCAATCTCATTTGCCCACAGGGTCAGACAGTGTTTTGGACCCCTAACATTTCCATACATATGTTCCAAGCCCTTTCTGGAACAACTTTTAATTCTCAACTCTTTTCATCCTAACAGCATCAGCTCTACAAACTAGATGCAATCGTCCTACTGATTTAGTGGATAGAAAGCTGAGACCTGGAGAGGTTGAGTAACTTGGCTGGTGCTTCCCAGGTGGGAAGTGTTGGGGCTGGGATTTGAACCCAGGGAGTTGGGTCCCGGAGTAGAGGAAACCTGGGCTCCATCATGAGTGCTAGGCACAGCCTGTCGCTCCTGGTAACAATTCTAGGAAGCAGATGTTACTGTCTCCATATCACAGACCAGTAGACAAGAGTCACCAAGAGGTAAGCTGCTTCCTTCCAGCCCACACAAACAGGAACTCCAGACTCTGAAAAGACCACAACCACCCCAATGCTTGTACTACTGGGTCTCTTAATCTGTGACTTTTAAAAAAAACCCTTACTGGGACTGAACACAGGACCTTCACAGTGAGACAGTGAGGTACACTTCAACCCTTTTAAACATTTTTAAAATTTTCAGACAGGACCTCATTAAGTTTCCCAAGCTGGAATGGAACTTTTGATCCTCCTGCCTCAGTCTCCCAGAGTGCTGGGATCACAGGTATGCACCACAGTGCCTAGCCTGATCTGTGATGTTTACCTGGATTCTTCTGCTGGCCCTCTCCTATGGACAAGAAATTTGTGACATTTAGAGGGCAAGGCTGCACCAGTCCTCTGCCCCTCTCTCCATCCCTTCTCAGTGCTTATCTCTGGTTCTAGCTTCTCCACTCATCAGTTAGGTACAGGTGAACCATTCTGGACCTCAGGTTCCTTGCCTGTAAAAGGGGATGGGCCTTTTCCTCTAAGGGTGGTGTTGCCTGGGACAGGAGCAGTAAAACCCGTAACACAGAGCCAGAGGGGGTGCAGGGTCAGCATCAATCTCCTTATTCCCCTATCTGCCTTGCCGGGGACGCTGGAGTTTGCGGGCCCCCATGCCACCCCACCAACTGCACACCCCGCTGGGTTTTGCTGGGACACAACACGGGATTCGGGAGGAAGCCAGGGAGGCAGGGGTCCAGGAGACCGGAAGGGGCTCTCTGGGGGTGGGACGGGTTTGGCGAGGGTCCATCAGCTTTATGCAGATAAGGGCCGAAGTCCCCAGTACCTGGGAGGTCTGGAGCCCCCTGAAAAGTCCTGGGCCCTGCAGGTCACAATGCGCGGATGCTCAGACCGTACTGCACAGTAGGGGCCCAGAGTTTGGGGGCGCGAGGGGGAGTCTCTCCATTCCCCAGGCTTGCAGTCCGAGCTATCTACGACTGCCCGAGCAGAGGAGCGCCAGCGCAGGACGGAACTCACCCCGGACTCGGTACAGGGCTCGCCCGGCGCCGCCATCAGCACCCCGCGATCGGTCCCAGCGCCGTCCGTCTTCCGTCTGTCCCCGCAGCCTCACCGCCTCGCTCTCCCGGGCAAGGCGCGGGCCCGGGAGGGACTGGAGCTCGGATCGCTAGGCCCGGGGCAAAGGTCTGGTTGCGCGGCTGGAGAGGGAAGACCAGGAGGAAACGAGGGGAGGTGGAAAGGAGGCCCAGGCCCGCTCCTGGGGAGCCGATCCCCGAACCCCCGTAGGTGCAGCGACAACCCGAACTCTCCTCAGCTCCCAGCAACAAGTCCCATCCCAAATGTCCTAAGCCCTTTGGACCCAAGCAATGCCTGGAGCTTATCCTGGTGGAAGAAACGACAGGTGTGCATGCGGTTGTCACTGGAGATGTGACCACAGCTAAAGCAGTGCCCGACCACGGGGTAGGTACTGTCTGCAGAAAAAAATTAGGAAGATTCTTAATAAAGAATTTAGTGCAGTGCTGGACAAACAGCAAATGCTAAATATTTTGGATTTTATTTTATCTTTCAGACAGGAGTCTTGATAATTGCTCATACTAGTCTCAAACTCCTGGGCTCACGGGAACCTCAAATCAGCCTTCAAGTAGGTGGGAACTGCACGTTTTGATAATATTTAGCATTGGTATTGCCTTTTAGTCCATGGTTTACTAGTCAGTAGCTTAAAATGCCATTGCAGAAATATATTAATAATAAAAGGTGGTTGCTAAACAGTGTGAAAAGAAATGATAGTACAAAATAGGATATGACGATTTGGAAAAAAAGAAGAGAGAAGGATGCGCCTAAATTGGGGAAAGTGGAAAAACAAAGTAATTTTTTCCCGAGGATTTGTTTTTCTTGTGCTGGGAATTGAACCCAGGGTCTTCACACTGAGCTACATCCCGAGCCATTTTTAAATTTTGAGACAGGGTCTGGCTAAGTTGCTCAGGCTGGGATCAAACTTGCTATCCTTCTGCCTCAGTCTTCCAGAGTGCTGGTGTAGGGAAAGCTGGGAGACAGGCAGGGAAAGGAAAAGGCCTTAGCGAGGACGCTGGCAAATCTTGACTGGAAAGGGTTAAACCTCTGCTAGAAAGCAATTAAGAGAATTGGGGAGAACCGACAAACAGCTGGCTTTAGTTGCCAGGGACCCAATTCGGTTGCCAGGGCCCCCGTTTGCTCCTCTCCACCTCCAGTTAGTATAGAGCAGATAAAGTAGGAAAGGGGCCCTATTACAGAAAACTCACCCAGTGTATCTGTAATAAAATATACACTCACACCGGCCTGCTCACTCACCCACATAGAAACACACACACACACATATATATATATATATATATTTTTTTTATTATTCTCTCACCATGTTCATGCATTAAAATGTGCCTATATCCCTTTACTATTTGCTACCTCAGCCTTGAATGTACGGCTCTGCTATAAATCTCAAAGATATCACCTGACATAACCAAGAAGAGCAAAGAAAGCTTACCCAAGAATTTGCAGGAAGGCAGTGTAAAGGGACAATTGCTGAATCAGGGGTCTCAGAGCCTATAATAGACTTGCAAGTCATAACAACGCTTAAAGGGAAGAGTCCCTTTCTTGCCATATAGTAAAAGAGGCTAAGAAGAAAAACTCTCCAGCACCGGCTCCAGGTTCCCTACAAGGTAGCTGTCTATATCCTTATTTCTCTCTTCTTTCTAATAAAGTGATTTTGTTTCTTCTTCTAAACTTACATTTCTATTTCTTTTATTGATGTCAAGGTTCCAAACCCTAGATAAAATCTACCTACGCCAGATATGATACTGGGGTAAGACATATACCACCATGCCTGACTGTCCTGAGTTTTACAATTAGAAATGTGGCTTGTGGCAATTCGAAGCTACTGGTTCTTTCCAGAAAAGACTCTGTGTATCATTATAATATATCCATAAGTAAAAGATGGGAATACACTAATGTGGGACTCATGGGGATACTACTTTTATTTTTCTTTCTTTTCTTCTTTTTTTGGGGGGCAACAAACATGTATTTAAGATAGGATTGAAAAACTTAACTCTTTCTGGCAGATAAGCCTTGACATTCTGTAGGGGTGAAGAATAAAAACATGCTCTATCTACCCTGCTTCTTCAAGGGCCAGGAGGTCATAGGTAGAAACAAAGGATAAAATAGGATCTCACTAAGCTTTATTAAAGAAATCAATAGGAAACATTACTACAGGCAGCTTTAGTAATGTTTTAGCTCTGCTGTCTGACTCCAGCAATGAGAAAGATAAAGGTAAAGAGAGAGAGAAACCAGACCTGGGAAGGCATCGTGTAACAAAATTAACGTAAAAATTTAGTGAGAAGAGTCCACAGGCAAAACAGGGATGTAGCCAGGAACATGACAGGTCAGGGTAACTAGCGCCTGCAGCACCCCACCCCCACTCCTGTTAAAATGAAAAGGAGATAGGAGACAGCCACGTAAGGACTCTTATTTAATATATAAAACACACATGTCTCCTTTACTTAATCATTAACATGTCTCATTTACTTGATCACTAATCCTTTTCTTTCTGTAAGGCACCCCCCATCTCATCCATCACAAAGGGACAGGAAGAAATCAAAGGGCCAGAAAAAATGTAGATAGAGGTGCTCAGGTTAGGATCAAAGACAACTAGGGAGTCAATTTGAAGGTGGCAACTTTCAGGTGCCCACATTGGGGGGAGGGGCTGGGAAGAAATTGCCTGTCTTAAATAAAAAGTTGCTGAGGACAAAAATCCACAGGTGTTCACTTCTGACACTTCCCACTCTTCCAAAGTAGCTGTCTATCTTATTTTCACCCTATCTTTTTTCAAATAAATTGCCTTCTTTTATTTTAAACTGTGCCTCTTTAGTTCATTACTGAAGTTGAGAGTTTATGGTCCCAGTAGGATCCCAGTAGCTGCATGTTCCAGCAGAGCAGTGGCATGGCATGGCATGGGGCACGCCTCTCCCAGGATGTGACATTTCTCCACATTTTGTCCTCCTCTTTTTCTCCAGCCTCACATCTCACAGAGACGCCACAGTGTGGGATCCCTGAGACCTGTCCCCAGTCCCTTTTTGGTACTGGGGATCGAACTCAGTGCTAAGATACACCCTCAGGTTTCTGCCCTCACCTGCTAATTTGACACAGGGTCTTGCTAAGTTGCCCAGATGAAACTGGAGCATGTGATCCTTCTGCATCAATGTGCCTGGCTTGCCCATGTTTTAGAGTCTCCACACCCTCATGTAGGGTCTTGGTCCCCTTCAGCAGTCCTTCTGCCCCTGTCTTTTGGAAGAAGGGACTCACAAAGATCCAGGTCTTGAAACAGTGTGGCAGGTCTGCTGTTTACATGAACATCTTGTCTGTTATTTGAGGTGGTTTCGGTGGAGCAATAGAAATTATGGGGAAAGTAGAACACTTCTCTTTCTGCAAGTTGCATCCTTCTCACTGACACTGCCACCATCTTGGGGCTTTATTTCTTTGAATGGTTGAAGATGAATTTGAGGGACTGGCCTGGTAATCAGAAGAATGTAGAGAAAATCAATTGGGGTGAACAAAAATCAGGACTTAGGGATCCCAGTCCCTATTTCTTAGCTCTTAGAATGCCTGTGGCTATGTGTAGAGTTCTAGATGACTCCTTTCCCCCTCTCTGGTCTCTGCTTCCCATTTCATAAAATGAGAAACTATTACAGACTGTAAGGCTCCAGCTGGACCTGACTGTTCCAGCCCCCAGCCTGCTTGCCAGCAGAAGCACTACTCTCTGCAGGGAACTCGACTCAGGCTGTCACCAGCAAACACAGGATGTCGTTGAGACAAGATGGGACAAGGAATTTTTCAGATCCTGGGGACATCTGGAGACACCTGAAAATTTACATCAGACACTTCAAAGACTTTGCCCACTGGGGTGCAAGACTGCCAGAGAACTTCACCCAGAGATGTTTATTGGGATCTTCCAGCCTAATGTTCCCTGACTTCTTTTCTCCATTCCTGCAAAAGCTACCTACTTCTCTTCGTTCAGGACAGGCAGTCTTGTGGCACTCACTCTCTGCCTGTCTGCACCCAGCCACAATAAATTCCATACCATGTTGCCTTTACACAAGTCTGGTGGTCTCTGCCAGTCCCCCGCCTTGTATGCTACATGTGTTATACGGACCACCATAGATTATCATGGTTTTCTCTTCCTGACAGGATGTTCTAAGACAAACCAGGGGTTCTTATTAAGGAGAACAAAGGGAATTTTTTGATTATGGTCATAAACAACAAAACCCAGTGAATACACTATATAAAACATTTCTCTGTATGACACTAGTTGAGAGTCTCTCTGTATTTTGAGCAGGGATGCATAGTGGGCAAAATCTTCACAGGTGCTTCAAGAGACTAACACATTGACCGTGGGGCCACAATCACGAACGTGGATGACTTCTGTTTCTTACCATTTTACAATATGGATACGCTGAATAACAAAGTCTGTCGTTCTTTCTAGTCGTGATTTTGAGTCTAAAGCAGAATTTTGATTTTGAGTTTGTGTCGGTACACGCGCACCTTGCACTGCTCCTGCCAGAGGGTGCGCAGAATCCTCCAAGACTCCAGAGGGCATAAGTGGGCTTGTTTCCTCGCTGAGCATGCGCTGTAGCTCTCTTTTGCTGCGGGGCTGGGCGTGGGGACGTAACGCGCCTGCGCAGCGGCGGCACAGTGGGCGGGGCGTGGGCTGTCACCTAGCAAAGAGAAGGAAGGAGTCGGCAACGTGTGGTGCGAGGGGCGGGACCCGGCGGCCTGCGGAGGGTCTGGCTGAGGAGACTGTGCCATGCGGGCGGGCCGGGACGCGGGGCCACCGGCGCCCGTGATGGTCGCCGCCGCTGTGCTGCTGCTGCTGTTGAGCGGCGCGGGGCCAGCGTGCGGCTCCGAGGATATCGTGGTGGGGTGCGGAGGCTTCGTCAAGTCGGACGTGGAGATCAACTACTCGCTCATCGAGGTGAGCGTCCACCCCCGGCCCGGCCCGACCCAAGTCGCGATGTGACCCTGTGCCAGTCGCTCGGCCTCTCTGGGCCGCAGTGGCCTCGCTTCAGACACCGGGCAGCTTCCGCCAGCCCCACGCTGTCGGAGTCCTTCCCTCTGCGCACGCTATGCCCTGCACTGGCTCCGCCACCCTCCCCGGACTTGGCAGAGGGGGCTAGCGCCGAGGGGTCTGCTACGGATTGGGGGGGCCGGACTCCCGACTTTCAGAACTCAAACTACAGATCTCCAGAATACAGACCCAAAGACCCTAGAATCCAGACCCCCTTTCGTGGAAACCTAGACTCCAGGTCCCGAAGAACTAGGCCCCCTGAAATTTAGATCAGGAATAAACCGTATTCCAGAATCCGGAGACAGCAGCTATTATTTATTAAGCTCCACAGCCCAGGACCCCCAGCCCCAATGTGCTAATCTATTACTCCTTCAACCTCTGCTGGGTTCTTTTTTTAAAGAGTATAGATTCCCATCCCATAGTTTTGACTCACTGGACCAGTATTGGAATCTCTGAGGGTGAAATCTGTACCTTGCTGACCCTGACTATGTGTGCTCATTTTCCTCTGAAAATGAGTTGCCAGCTGTCCTGATTGCCTTAATAGGTAGTTTTTGGAATTGCACTTGAGATTTGTGTAGACGTTCTACAAAATTAACTTGTAAAGCTTTATTAAATGATTATTAGCCCATGAGATTATGACCCAGAAACTTTTGAGAAGTGGAAGGGGGATGGTTGAAAGTAGTGGTGAAGGACACTAGTCAAGGTAGAGGGTAGAGGAGTTGAGAGAGGGCTGGGCCTGGTTTTGCAAAGGGAACTGATGGGGCAATCGAAGGGATGGGAAATGGAAGAGGTAGAGTGCATGTACCTGGGAGGTGATTTGAGAGAAAAGGGGAGGCAAGGGAAATGCCAAACAGAAGGGAAGAGAAGGGATGGGGAAGGAGAACCACAGAGGCTGTCTGAAAGCACCTTTGGGCTTCCCCATTGGTGGTGATGAAGGATTAAATCTTAGTGTTCTCAGCCGGGCATGGTGGCACACTCCTTTAATCCCAGCACTCGGGAGGCTGAGGTAGGTGGAGCGTTGTGAGTTCGAGGCCAGCTTGGGCTACAACGCGAGTGCAAGGCCGGCCTGAGCTACACAGTGCGACCCTGCCTCAAAAAACCAGGGCCCGGAGTTTGGCTCAGTAATTTAAGCGCCTGTCTGACAGGTGTGAGGCTGTGAGTTCAATCCCCGGTGCGGCAAAACAAACAAACAAAAAACCCTTACTGTTCTGCAGAGCAAAATGCTGAGGATTGGAGGAGGGTAGGAAGTTGATTCCACACTCCAGGATCCTTTTGACTTGGCTTTGCTTCAACACCCAGGTTTTGTATTTGAAGGATGGGAGAGAAGCAGCAGAACCCACCACCATGATTTTCTAAAAAAGAATTAACCATCTTCAGGGCACCTGTGTCTGCCACTATTCTACCCTTTTTACTCTTAAGGGCTCCTAGGAGCTGCTGGGGACATGTTGCTGGATGCCCAAGCCACCTCCTGTACTTCCATGGGGCATTTCAGAATCTGCCTTGAAAGACTTTTTTGTAGTGTATAGTTCCTGAAACCCTGGGAGAAAGGGAAAGTCAGTTAGAGACATCCCCAAGCCCAGAACTAGTAGTGACTCTGAGAGCAGAGAGCAGGTTTGTGACCCATTACGAAATGTGCTTCTTAAACCCTAGGCTGCCTTCCTGCATGGTTGGAGATGCTCATTCTTTTGTAATTTCTGATTATGAAATCAGACATTTCATAAATGTAACCTTGACATATGTTGCTGTCCTGCAGCCTGATCTGTACTTTATAAAAGAAATGTAAACAGGATATTTCAATCATTCGTTGATTGTATTTTCTGTGTTGCAATACGACTACCTTCACTCTCTCCAGCCTTCTTCTGTTTTGGGTGTTTTTGCATCGTTGTCATTCAGTCGACAACTATTTACTGAGTTTCTGCATGTACTGATTCTTTGTCGCAGGTGGGGATGTAGCAATATAGTGAACAGATCAGATAAAAATCTCTGTTCTTAGAGAATTGGCATTTATTTTGTTTTATTTTGTGGTATTGGGAATTGACCTAGGGGCTTTGCTCTGAGGTACATCCTCAGTGCTTTTTTACTTTTTTACTTTAAGACAGCTACTCATTACGTTGGTAAGTTGCCCGGACTGGGCTCAAACTTGTGATCCTCTTGCCTCAGTTTTCCAGAGTCTTGGAATTACATCCATGTGTCACTACACCCAGGGATGTTCTGTTCTTTAATTACGGCTTGTATTGTTAAAAGGAAAAATCATTAGTTTTTGATTCTTTTTTTTTTTTTGGTACTTGGGATTGAACTCATGTCTTCGTGCTTGCCAGGCAGGCACTTATGCTGCTGAGCTAAATCCCCAGCCCAAGGTTTCTGATTCTTTAACGATTGGACCTGACACTAAAAACCAAATTCTTGGTTTCTCTGGAGAATGAGCTGATATTTGGGCTGAAACACTAGGCGTGAGATACATAATGCTCTGAAATCCTGGAGAAGAAGGTCTGTTAACAGTGCCTCTTGAGCACTTCAGGCTGGTGAATGTCTAATCCCTGCATATTTACTTGTACTTACGTGAATAAGTACTACTAAAGCAAACAAGACTGTCACAGACCCTGTGTAAGTGTAAGCTGTGGCTCCCTTTTTACTCATGAATGAAATGAACCTCTGATAGTGAAATGACTTGCCCAGGGTCACTCGGGATGTGGGATCCCTGATACAGATCATGTTTCTTGTTGGGTGAACAGTTTATTCTGCTGATATTCAGGATACAAGAGTTTTAGAGCATCCTTGAGGAGAAGATGTTTATTAATATATTGGTATATGTTACATGTCTTTTTTGATCTATTTTTCTGAAGGCAGTAAAGAGAAAATTGAGTTTCTAAGTCTATCTGGGGCAAAAATGCAGATCCCTGGTCCTCATCCCAGACTTTCTAATTGAGAAAATGAGGTGAGCCCTAGGAATACTGTATGCTTTTCATTATATGTGTTGCTGAAGCAAGCACACTGTGTGCTTTTTATTAAGCAGCTTGATAACATAAAATTTGTAAATTTGTTTTGACTCAGAAACTTACATGATCAACATAGAGATTGTCAGTAAAATAAACAGAAAAGCATTGAAAACAAAAGACTTGGGGTAGGCTTTACATTATTCCTTTTTATTTCCATTCTAGGGCTTGAATCCAGGCCCTTGCCTGGCAAGGCAACATTGTCCCACTGAGTTATACACCAGCCCTTTAAAACATCCAATCACTTCTTTTTTTGTGGTGACTTTGTCTTGTTTCTCTTTGTCCCCGATGCCCAGTGTTAATAACTTGTCTATAGTAGGTCCTCAGCAAATGTATAATGAGTGAATGTATTTAGGCATAGTGTGTGTAGTTAATTATCAAAGGTGATATCATGACCTCTGTTTTCTTCCTTTTTAGATAAAGCTGTATACCAAGCATGGGACTTTGAAATACCAGACAGACTGTGCCCCTAACAATGGTTACTTTATGATCCCCTTGTATGATAAGGTAAGAGGAAGGGAACTTCAGTCTTCACCACTGGTCTTTTATAAGGAAAAATAATGCATCTGCCCCTTCTCCAGCCAGGAAAGAGACCTTTTCCACATGAGCAAATAAATGCTCATTTATCTTGCAAATGATTTGTGAACTATGACAGTGCTAGCCAGATTCCGAGGGAGATAATTTATAAACCTATTTGATTGAATACTCGGGCTCTCTGTGTCTTCAGGTATATTTGGCAATATCTGGAGACATTGTGGTTATCACAGCATGGAGAGGTGTTACTAAATAGACACCCGGAATGAGCTAAACATCCTACAGTGCTACGTTGGACAGCTCAAATGCTAGTAGTGGCAGGACTGAGAAACTGATTTAATAGAGCTCTCCACCAGCAGCCTAAAATACTATTAAAAAAATTATGCCGGCAATGTGTGAATTTATCAGCTTTGTGTATATGTGGGGGAAACCTCTAGGTCTTTAGAGTTATTTGAAATAAATTTGTACACTTTGCCCCTACCATCTCCCTCTACAGTGATAACCTCTGATAAAAGTTCTGGTGTGCAGCCTAATAGGTTGGTTAGAGTGAGGCAGATATCTGTGATGTGCATGTGCATGTGTGTATGTGTAAGCACACAAATGCGTGTGCACAGAGATATGGATCCTTGCACACTTTATACTTATACAATTTCATCCTTAAATTTCAGCTTTTTATTTGGAAATACAGATTCATATGAAATAGCAAAAACAATATAGATAGTTTTGACTTTGATTTTTTAAAATATAAATGAAATCCAACAGGAATTATTTGACACTTTGATTCCCCCCACCATGGTAATGATAATATTACTATAGGGAAATTTGGTTTTTTTCCCTTGCTTTTAACATCAGTGTTTATAGATCTGTGTTGCTGCCTTTTTAGGGCTACACTGAATGTCAGAGTCAAACCCAGTCTATAATGTATTTAGCCACTTTTCAATTAATGGACATATAGACTTTCCCCAATTTTTAAATTATTAATAACACAACAATAGATGTTCTTGAGCTTATATCTTTATGCACAGTGTGCTTAAAGGTGGACTAGTTGAGTCTCCAAATCTGTCATTGCTTTTTTTTTTTTAACTTAATATCAATCTCAAGAAACTAGGGTTGACCTTGTTGAGTTAAACTCATTTTAAGGAATAATTTTAGTTCCTAAGGATGCATGTTGACCCTTACAGCTGTAAGCATATGAGAAGTTAATAGAGGACTTGGTTAATAGTATGCATTTGGTGTCAAAAGCCAAGTGGCAGAATGTAGTGTTTTAGAACTCACAAATGGGCTTCAGCATGGCATCTGATTGCTGGAGGGAATTCAGCTCACAGCCTCGGCAGGGAATTCAGGAAATGACACCATTTTTTACTGCTTATGCTTAGAATTTCATTTTAGGCAGAATGATTTTAGTTTAAATGATAGCACTAAAGTATTATCATGCCTTTAAGTTTTAATTTCTTCTCTTTTTCTTCCAGGGGGATTTTATTCTAAAGATCGAGCCTCCCCTAGGGTGGAGTTTTGGTAAGTGAACTGAGTAACCAGACATACCTTGTCAGGATCACACTACATGCTGGGTATTAGTTTAATTTGTTGGAGTACAGAGACTATTAAAATATTACGAAGCCATTTCTGGTGTGGAAGAGAGGTATTTTGGTCCCCCCCCCCCCGCCTTTGTCAGTTTAGCTTGGATTTACCTTAGATCTACCTTAAAGCTGCCTGTCATCTTTCTTAAAATAGGCATCTCTCCTTGTGCTGTATCCCTTTTAGAAAACTCTGCCTTGGCAGGGATATTCATTAGGCGGCAATCAACAATGCAGATGCTAAGTTGAGACTTTGTTTCTGTCTGAGGTTGGCTCTTTCTTAGCACCCTCAGTTTTATTTATTTTGTTTTTTTAAAATTAACTGAATATTTAAACATTGTGAGATTTGATTTTAAAACCCAAATTTGTGACTCTTAAGGGATCAGAAGATCTGACATTTTTGGGCCTCCCTCGCTCTGTGTTGATCTTGGGCAAGTTATTTCCTTTGCCACCTCCGACTGCTCACTGTGGCATCATAGTTGTTATAGTCTGCTTCTCAGGGTACTTGGTGGGACAGTGGGCCAATGTTAGTTGTTCTGAATGGCTGGCATGCACTTGCAAGCACTGTGCTCAAAAACAGCTCTCTGCACATATGCAAACGAGCTTCCAGCTCTCTGCTACAGCTGCCTTCAGCAGAGTTGGGGAGTTGGGAGTGGACTTGAGATCAGAGAAGAGGGTTCCATTTGGATACGGCTGGCTGGTTGTCTAGAAGTGTTGTCCTTTGGGTGCAGTGTCCCCTGTCTACAGCCTGGGGAAGGAGCAAGGCTTACTTGTGTTCGATTTTAACTATCGAAAGGGTGAAGTGAACCTCCCTTACTGCTAGCTCATTTGACTAGGAAAGCAGCTCTTTTTTAGCTTATGGTCAGACATACCTGAAGGTCACTAGAAAAGTGAAGGGAAATCCAATCCAAGTAATGGTAGAAGCAGGGGTCACACATTGGTGGCCTGTGTGTGTTTTGTTGGCAGCCTCTTTCCTCCTGCTGGTGCTTTTTCTTTTGATTAAAATTTTTATTGAGTTATAATATACTGTCAGAAAAGTATACTAAACAAAAGTATACTGAATTTAATTCCCCTCTCCCTTCCTTCCTTCCTTGGTGAATTTTCAAAAAGTGGGCACACTCAAGTAACTGACACCTAGATAACGGAATGGAACTTTTCCAGCACCCCAGTGGCACCCCATCCCACCACTCATTATTGGCCCTGCCACACCTACAGGTGACCACTGGCCTAGCCTTCTAAAATTATCATGCATTTTGTTTTGAACTTCGTATAAACGGAATCACCTCGGGTACTTTTTTGTATCTGATTTCTTTCTCTTAGTGTTGTTCACAAGATTCATCTGTATTATGTGTCATATTATGTGTCACTCTAGTTCATTCTCTTTGCTGTCAGAATTCTGTTGAGTGAACATAAAACAGTGTATCCATTCTATTGCTGATGGACGTTTGGTTTGCTTCCCAATTTTAGCTACTAAGGATCACACTCTGCTGAGCGTTTTTGTGCATACCTTTTGGTGTGTGGGTTTTTGTGTTTTTGTTGACTATATGCCAAGAGTGAAATTGCTAGGTGATAGTTTTTTTTTTTTTTTTTGGAGGCAGGATCTCACTGTGTAGTGCAGGCTGGCCTTGAACTCCCTTATGTAGCCCAGGTTGACCTCCAACTCACAGCAATCCCTTTGCCTCAGCCTCCTGAGTGCTGGGATTACAGGCATGCACCACCACACATAGCCCTGGGTGCTAGAATTTATACATGCTCAGTTTAATAAATATATTGAAAGAGTAATTTATGCGTTGCCATCAGTATACAAGAATTCTGGTTGCTTCGCATTCTGGCCAGCACTTAGTCTTTTTCATTTTAATGGCGTTTTTCATTTATTGGATGTGATAGTTTTTACTGTGGTCTTGATTGCACGTGTCTGCTGACCAGTGGGATTGGGCACCTTTTTCAGGTGTTTCTCTTTATTTACCATCCATGCACATTCAAACCGTTTGGGCCCCCCACTCCTTTTTTTTTGAATCTTCGCTTTTGTATATGAGTTCTTGTGCATGGGTGTGTAATTCTTCCCTGTACCTGAAATCCTTAAGGCTTTTTCATTTTTTTCTCTACTTGTTATTTCATATTCTTATTAGCCTTTAAAAAACTTGACCTTAACCCCTGTTACGATGAGCTTTCCAGTTTCCTAGAACAATTGAATTAGTTGTTAGTATTGAAAAATCAGCAGATTCCACATATGATCCATATTCCCAGTGTTTCTGAGAAGCTGGAAGCTTGGGCAGCACAGGGCCATCTGGCCGCAGGTGGCACAAGCTGAGAAGCGGCTGGCCCATTAGTTTGCTGCTCTTTCTCCTTGGCCTTGCTCACTTCTTTCTCACTTGGTTCTTGCAGCATTGGAGTCTGTGGGGCTGCTTAGGTCTGAAGCCAGGTTTGAGGGGTTCTGCTGGAGTACTGGCACTCACAAACTGTGTGACCTTGGGAGAATCCTTTAAGCTTTACGTGCCTCAGTTTGCCTCTCGGTAAATTATCTCCTAAGATAGTGGTGAGGCTTAAATGTTCTCAGTGTTGTGCCGGGTCCATGGTAAATGTTCAGCAAATAAGACTATTTGGTGCTCAGTCAATTTTCTATGGGAGTCCAAGATTTAAATTAACTGAAAGACTGTTTTTAAACTCTTCTATTTTGTAAATATTTGTTCCAAAGGGACAGGGAACCAGGTGATGAGGGAAGCAGTGGGAGGGAGGCTTCCCTGTATCACTTGTTTTACCTGTGGGTTTTGAATTACATGAGTGCACGAAGTGTTCAGAAATTAGTAAATAGAAGCTAGGAATATAGCTCAGCGGCGTAAGTGCCTGCCTGGCAAGCACAAGGTCCTGAGTTCTATTCCTGGTACCAAAAAAATAAAAAAAATAAAAAAAAAGAAAAAAAATTAGTGAATAGAAGAACCTAGCTGTGAAAAGTGTTTTACTTAGCTTCCCTGTGTCCCAGAACTAAAGTTGCTCTCTGTCTTATTCCTTGTCTACCCCCACCACCTTTGCTGCGTTATTCCTCAGAGCCAACGAACGTGGAGCTGTATGTGGATGGTGTCAATGACATCTGCACGAAAGGCGGGGACATCAACTTTGTGTTCACGGGGTTCTCTGTGAATGGAAAGGTTTGGCTTTGGAACTTGCTATTTTTCACATAAGTGCTGAGTCTTCTCTCAACCTTTGGAAAAACAGGGTTTTTGAACTGAGTGTTTTGATACTGTAAGGACCCCACAGATGGGCTTCAGTGGGGGCTCTCTGACTTCTTCCTTCTGTTGTGGGTAGAGCAATGGGTGTTTTCAGGGATCAGACTTAGACTGCTGGCCATGCCCCATCCATAGAATAAAAATGCTAGAAATGGCCTTTTGTAGTGATATGGAATAGGAATCAGGACTGTGGCCTTTGCTATGGCTGTGGGTGAATCGAAGTCACTCCCTGCAGAGAGGATGTGTCTTTGTTTCTACCCCTCCCCTGGGAATAGTGTCAGTGTTAAAACTAAACTGTTTGGGTGTTCCCGACCTCTTTGGTAGTATGGATCCAGGGTGCTAATCTGTGTGAGTGCCCCCTCTGCCTTCAGACTCCCAGTGGAGAACTTTGTTTTCCACCCTCTTATTTGGCATCCAGGCTTGTGCACTTTTCCTTGCTGTCATGGTTTTGTGGTGGAGTTCTTTCTCCATTACTTTTATGTTAAGAGTGAGGCCCTCATTTCCCACTTTATGTGTGGGCTTCTTGTTAGAGATGGCGATCTTGGATATTTCTTTTTCAATGTTCTGTGAAATAATGGTGCATTTTTAACTATTGGTATCTTAAATTCAATGAAACAAGGTAGTGTTTTTTAGTCACTGTTCCCTTCCCCAACCTGCACTCAGAAAGGGCAGCTGTGATTTGTGATACCTTTTTAAAGGGGTTCTTGACCAAAGAACGTCCCAGGCCCCTTGCAAAGAGAGAGCTTTGCTGCTTGGTGAGTCCTAACCTTCTTCTCCACACAGGTGCTCAGCAAAGGGCAGCCCCTGGGTCCTGCGGGGGTTCAGGTGTCTCTGAGAAACACGGGGACCGAGGCGAAGATTCAGTCTACTGTCACACAGCCTGGTGGAAAGTGAGTAACATCTTGGCACCCAGCCTCACAGCTAGAGCTGGGCTGTGACAGGGGTTGAGGGGGGCTTTGGATTTAAGAGACCTGGTTCAGATCCTTATTTGACCTCTCCAACAAGTTTGTTTGCTTCAGAGCTTCCCACTCCTCATCTATGCCGTGGTAGTCGTTTGATCCATTTAGCCTGATGGGATGCTGAAGTATCTGTTCATATGCCTAAAGGGTCTAGCACTTAGTGAGCCTTCATTTAGCAGTTGGGGCTGGTGCCGGAGCCTGGTAGCCCGTGTTTGAACCTGGCTTCTCCATTTGCTAGCTCTTTGACCTGAGACAAGTTACTTATTTCCTCTATGCCTCAAGTTTCCTCATTTGTTAGTGATAATTGTAGAATCTGCCTCTAAGGTTACTGCAAAGATTAAATTAACAATGCTGTTTCAAACCACCTGGCATGGAGTCTTTGTGTGTAGTAAGTGTTTGCTCAATGTAGGTTAGCTTAGTTATCATTTAAAGACATCATTTTATCACTATCAAAATGATTACTTAATTAACCTTGCTGATTGGAATTTGAAGCACTTATTTAATGGGTCTGTGTAGTTGAGTTTAATAGTTACCAGATGTGCCAAGCTTCATATCAGAATAGTTCAAACTGATAATTTTACAAGTGTTCAAATTGTTACTACTTTAGTACACAGAATCATCTAAACAGAAGTTTACAATGAGTTTATTAGGAAGTCATCCAATTTAAAAATTATTTTTGCTGAAATTATTTCATTTTGAAGTAATATTTATTTCTATTTGATTGGACCCTCTTCAGGCCTGTTCTGTAGAAGGAAGCAGAGCTGTGATTTTTTATTTTTCCCTCCTAGGCTAGTTTAGGTTGAGTGAGAATACTTGGGAACAGGACTGTCTTGGACTATGGAATTTTTCAGATTTTGGAGTATTTGTGTATACATAAGGAGCTATCTTGGGGATAGGACCCAGGTCTGAACATGAAATTCTTTTTTATTTCATATATACCTCATGCATACAGGCCAAAGGTAAACTTAATAATTTGGTACTTGAAACAGTTATGTGGTGTGGAATTTTGCATTAGTAACATTATACTGGCGTGCAAAACACTTTGGATTTTGGGAGATTTCAGATTAGAGACGATCAACCTATAGTTTGTAGATCTTACTAGGAAAGGTGACTTGAACTTCCTAAGTTCCTTTCATCTGTATCAATTTAAACAATGATAGTAACTGCAACACTGGGATACAATGGAAATTAAGCAGAGCCTAAATCTTAAAACCAAAATCCAATGGCAATTTCAGTTTTATTATAACAAAGTGATTTCCAAGCCTTATCCAATTACTATAGGCAACATTCGATATGATACAGTACTACTACATAAATAAATCGAATGTTGTTTACAGTTCATTTCAGTAGAATGAGTCCTCTAGTTGTCAGGTGCCTCACCAATTTAAAGGATTAAATGTATCAGAGTCCCTGAAGTAGCAGTTACAGCCTGAGTTCTGCTCTGTGAGATCTTAGTTTGCCTATAGCTACTAGAGTTATTTTTATTAGCTGCTGGTTTCATCACAGTTGCTTTGCATAAGAGCTGAAAATGGCTTCTGTTTGTTTCAGATAACAGATCAAACCTCTTCTCTGTAGGATTCAAAGCTTGACTTTATTTGCTATGCCTACATCATTAGTGTCATCTAGTGTTAGCATCTACCTCAGGCGATATGGATGTGTCTCTTAATACCCTTTGCACATCTGTTCCTTTGGACGTTACCCTCCCCTCTTGCATAGTTTTAAAATATTTATTTATTTATTTATTTATTTTGAGACAGGGTCGGGCTGGCCTTGAACTCAGTGTGTAGTCAAGATAACCTCAAACTCGTGGTGATCCTCCTGCCTCAGTCTCCCAAGTGCTGGGAGTACAGGCATGCACTGCCTTGCTCAGCTTCCTTGCCTAGTTGTTCTGTTGAACCTGTCTGACGGTTTTATGACTGACCACCGCTGAACTGTAGTGACGGTTTAATACCAAAAGTCCTGGAGATGAAGGGAAGTGGGAGCCTTCATCCTTCCTGCCAGCACATGGAACCCCATTCCTTGTGTGCCGCACACACTCAACAAGTGCCTTTTGTTGTGGCTTTGTTCAGTGAAGAGCGAAGTTTTGTTTATGTTCATTTAGCTAGTGGGCGGTTTGTGATAATTCAGATACTCTGTTCTCTCCTCTCTTTTGAAAGGTTTCCTAAACATTTACTGTTTAATTTTTCTTTTTATTCTTTTTCCATCAGATTTTATTCATACATTTTAGGTTTTATAGTGATCACCTTCACCACAGAGAATTTGTGCCTGTACATGTTATAGCTTGTTTTTCTTTTTCCCATTCCTCTACTCTCCTTCAACCCTTCATTCCCTTCCCGTTTACAAAAGCTTTCTTTCCATTTTTTTCCTTCTTTTCTTATTTTTTTTTAACTTTTCCCTTTTCCCCTCCCCCCTCCCTTGTTCAGATAGTTATTCTCGTGCTGTTAATATTAGTCATATAATTAGAAATACTCAGGTCATTTTGAGAACATTAAGTAATATTTTATATTTCTTAGGTTTGCATTTTTTAAAGTTCTTCCTGGAGATTATGAAATCCTTGCAACTCATCCGACCTGGGCCTTAAAAGAGGTGAGCATTTTGGCTATGAGCGTAGCCCTGCCAACGGTGCACTAGCTTGGGAACAGATGCAGGGACTTTCAGTTTAGGATGTGAAAGGAGTTTATGGTTTTTCCAGATGTCAGTGAAGAAATAGAAGTGCTGCTGGTGGTGGGTTTATGAGGTAAAACTCTGCTGCTGTAGCAGATGCTTCTGGTATTGGTTTCAGTTTAAGCGATGGTGTCGTCTTCCTGCTGTGAAGTAGCTCTATTATTAACTATAGCTATTCTGAGCTAAATCAACAGCAAAAGCACCTGATGAGATAGATTTGTTTTCTTTTTCAGTCAGAAGCAGAAACCTATAAATGTACTTAAACATTCTAGAAATTGTTGTGCATGTGCCCAAGCAGAAAGTGTAGGAATGTTTATTGCAATTTTGTTTGTAATAGCAAAACATTGTAAACAGCCTAAATACCCATTAGAAGAATGGATTGTAGTTTGGGTGCTGTCACGCAACAGAATTTTGAATGTCAGCAGGAAAGAGTCCAGAGCGATGTATATCACTGTAGCTACATGTCAAGCAGAATTGAAGGAAATGTGATTACAACCACTCTGGATAATACGGATATAGTCTTATGTATAAGAATATGTAGAGACAGTTTTAAGTAGAAAAATTACAAAGACAAGCATACGAATGGCAAACATCATATTCATGGTAACACTGATGGCTTTAGAAGAAGAGAAGAAGGGAATTTTGGGGTAACCAAGGTCTTGAATTGTATTTCTAATATTTTTACTTGGTGAGAGGATATGTGGGTATTCTTTAGTCTCTGTATCTTATTTAGTTAAATAGTTTATAATGGAAAATTCAAAAAGAAATATACTAGGTAAGGTTTTATGAAAACTGTAAGAAAAAAATCAAAATAAGATTTAAAGACATTCTGACCTGCTAACTTTGCATTAGTTCTGGGGCTACGTCTTAATTCCTTAAGAGGCAACAAAATCAATATTTCCATCTTCATAGGTTTTAAGCATCTATAATTGATGGTACAATTTTACACTGAGTTGTCTCTATGTAGTGTTTCTGACTGTTGAGTTTTGGGGTTTTACTCTCCTAGGCCAACATTTGCAAAGATTTTATTTAAAACTCAAGAGTTTATACATTGTACACAGAATAAGTTTTTGGGTTTACGTTGTATGCTAATTGTATGTGTAAAAGAATTTGAGTTTACTGAAGTTGTGATTTTTAAGAGCAAGCATGCTAATAGAAGTCAGGACAATGATCACCTGTTGGGGGTCAGTACCTGGAAGTGAGAGGAGAGAGAGACTTCAGGCTGAGAGCTGGTTCTTTCTCTGTCTGTTGTTGGTTACTCAGAGTGGTCTGTTCATTCTGTGAAAATCACTGCACTCTGTGCTTGAAATATGTCTGCTTTCTCTATGTAAACTGTCCTTTAACAGAAAATTTAAAAATGTATGTATATATCATTAAACATGAAAAATATTACAGTATGCTCACTTAAAAAATTGACAGAAAAAAAAACACAGTGTGCTCAGTAAAAAAACCCTGGGACATAAAAGGAATTCAAAGAAATGAGACAAAGTTAGAAATTTTGGACGACGGAAAAATGTAGAAGTAAAATATCGCTATTTAGACAAAATCAATATTTACGTTTTCCCACATTTCCTTTCATTCCATTTTGGGCATTAAAAAGTAGTTGTAGGCTGGGGATATAGCTCAGCGGCACAAGTGCCTGCCTGGCAAGTGCAAGGTCCTGAGTTAGATTCATGGTATCAAAAAAAAGTAGTTGTAATTATATTGTTGTACAATTGGACATTAGTATTCATGAATTCTGCATCCAAGGATTCAACTAACCTTGGATTCAACCAATTGTGGTTTGAAAGTAATTGGGGAAAAAATTGCACAGAAAGGCCTTGTCATTAGTCTGTAAATAATACAATGTAACAATTATTTACATAGCATTTATGTTATATTGGGTTTTATAGTAACTAGAGATGATTTATAGTAACAGAAGGATATGTGTGGGCTATATGCAAATACTATGACATTTTATATGAGCGACTTGAGAATCTTCAGATTTGCTTTCTGTGGAACTGATTCCCTGTGGATACTGATCATATATGCAATTTTATGTATTGCTTGCCTCAGTTAATGTTTTACTTGAAACATGTCCTCATGTTAGACACTTTGGGAGTATTTATGTCTTTCAAAAGTTAAACCCTTGCTCTTTTACAGGCAAGCACCACTGTGCGTGTAACCAACTCTAATGCCAATGCAGCCAGTCCCCTTATAGTTGCAGGCTATAATGTGTCTGGCTCTGTTCGGAGTGATGGAGAGCCCATGAAAGGGGTGAAGTTTCTTCTCTTTTCTTCTTTAGTAACCAAAGAGGTAAGTACAGGAAGCACACAGAGAGGTAAAGAACCAAAGAGATTGGTTGTGTGTTTTGGGCAGAGGAGCGGAGGTGAAATGAGGGATTATAGGCTAAGATTTTCTGTTGAAAATGCCAGTTTAAGGTTGACCTATTGTCTTGCTGTTTAAGAACATTGTGTCTCTGTTGAGTCACAAGAAATTAGGTGTCTATACTGAGAGGCATGGAGTTTGGTGGAAAGTGGACAGGCTTTGATGTAAAACAGACCCAGGTTCAAACAAATGCCTCTTTAGCAGCTTCAGGATTTTGGACTGGTCACTTTGCCTTCCCGAGTCATCATTTCCTTGTCTGGACAATGATGATCCATTATTGGGAAGGACAGTCTCATCATCTGCCTAAGATCTGTGCCAGCTTTTAACTTTTTACCTTCAGTATAAAGATTTTTCTTGCTTTTATCTGTGTGAATATGCCCTACATTTCAGAAATACACAAATTGTCCTAAAACGTATAAAAGCTGTTCTATCCTGTGGTGAGGCTTTTTGGTGGCAATCAGAACATGTAAGTGGAAAGAAAGCCTTCTTTTTTCTTACCTTGACCTAGGATGTCCTGGGCTGTAACGTCTCACCAGTGGCCGGGTTCCAGCCCCAAGATGAGAGCCTGGTGTATTTGTGCTATGCAGTCTCCAAAGAAGATGGCTCTTTTTCCTTTTATTCTTTGCCAAGTGGGGGATATACTGTGGTGAGTGAAGCGGGTTTCTCTTCTGTTTATGTTTGGGACACTTATGACATGGTAAGAGTTGATGTTAGAGGACAAAGTGGTTGGCCTGTCCCGTTTAGCAGTTAAAGATTGAGCATCCCTAACCCCAAAATTGAAAACACTCCAAAATCCAAAGCCTTTTCAGCATTGATATGATGTCACAGGTGGAAAAACCCATATTGTAAAGGACTTTAAAAATATTGTATAAAATTAACTTCAGCCTGTAGGTTATTTATTAGGTATATGTGAAACAAATGAAATGCATGTTTGGGCTCAGGCCCCTAAGATAGCCCATTATGTGTATGCACATATTCCAGCATCTGGTCCCATGAGGAAATACATTTCCATAATGCAAAGTATTTCTTGGATAAGAGGTACTCAAGATGAATTTAGGATGAGACACTGACCACTCAATAATAGCTGCAAAAAGTGCGGGACTTCCTCTGTGAAAATTGGCAGCACTTGTGATTAATGTTTCTCTTGGGCTGTGTTGAACCCTTGTAATTTATGGGCTACTAGATTAATGATTCATGTTGTTGGTGGGATCATGGTATTGGTTTCTTGTAATTAACAGACTCTTCCTTCCAGATCCCATTCTACCGAGGGGAGAGGATCACCTTTGACGTTGCCCCTTCCCGACTTGACTTCACGGTAGAGCACGACAGCCTGAGAATTGAGGTGTGTTCAGGGGTCAGGTGCTTGAATTCCCATCCTTGAGAACAAGTGTTGCAAACATGTAGGAAAAAAAAGGATCAATAGTCTGTGCAAGAGAACCTTCGGGAAAAGTGTAATCTTGTCCTGTATTCTAGCTTAGCTTGGGATCCATGAGATGCCTCACATCTGGTACATAATGTCTGATCTAGATAGTTGGATTCCTTGTTAGAGCTGCTTCATTCAATGAAATCATACATTGAGTACCATTGGCATGCATTTCAGGTCTTATCCCAGGGCTAGGGATGTGGCAGTGACCAAAAGAGGCAAAAATTCTTGTCCTTGGGGAGCTCACGTTCTGATTATGGAAATAGTCAGTATATGTGTAGAGAGTGAGTTGAAAAGTGGACTTGAAGGTGATAAGTATTCTCTGGAAAAATGAAGCAAGAAAGGAGGTCATTGAAGTTCAGGGTGGAGACAAAGGCTGATTTCATGTAGTGTTCTTGGGAAGCTTTAACAGTGAAGGTGACACGTAAGCAGTGGCCTAAAGGGGAAGAGCAAGTGAACCACACTTAAATCAATGAGAAGAGTGTCACAGACAGAAGGAATGACAAGTGCAAAGGTCCTGAGGCAGACATGTACCTGGAATATTAGGGGCGCATCCCAAGGAGGCTGGAGTGGCTAGCGTGGAGGGAATGAGGAAGTGAGGAGGAGGAGAGAGGGTCAGGGGTGATGGGCAGAATGGGCGGCACCTGCTGGGCCACTTGGCCTGTTGATCTGGTGAGAATTGCTACCATCAGAAGGTTCTGAGCAGAGGAGAGTTGTGAGAAGAGTTTGTAGTGAGCCAGGCGGAAGCTGGGGACTTGGGAGGAGGCCGTCGCAGTAAACCAGCTGAGGGCTGACAGAACTTGGACCATGGTGGCAGGAATGGATGGTGTGATAGGTGACCTGATAAGCTCCCTAGGCCCTAAAATAGATGGTAAATATTTTTTTCACCACACTTACGTTGTCTTTAATTACAGAAGTAGAAAATAGTTACTGTAGAAAATTTGCCAGATAGACCAGATCCCTAGAGAAAATAGCAGTCTTTCTTAAATGGACCACCCAGTGTTAGAGGTATTGAAAAAAGTATATTTTAGCTGTTTTCTTTTAATGTTAGATTGAAATAATAATAATAAAAAAAAACCAGTGTTAAAATAGCACAGGCTTGCAGGAGCTTGCTTTTAGGGCACAGGCTCAGTGGGGAGCCGACTCTGCTTTTTAAGCTGCAGGAAAGCATTTTACTGTTCTGCTGCACGCTGGAGGGAGTGGGGAGTGAGATGATGCAGTTTCCTCGCTTCAGAGGGCCTGGAAGGATGGGGGCAGGTGAGGGAGGAAGATATTCCCAGATCACTGTCAGATACAAGTTCCAAGGAGTGGCGAATGGTATTTCAAGGAGTGAGGGCCTGTAAGTTCTCTGAGGTCAGGAACCGTTAGTGAGTGTTGTATCCCTTAGTGTTTTCCTAACCTGTGATTTAACACCTGGTACATAAAAGTGCCTCATAAGAATATTTATTTTGTGCATATATAAATTAATACGTGGGTAAATAAGTGGTTGAACCATGTGTTTTTGGGAGGAGCAAGAAGAGCCACCTGAATAAAAGGAAAGCCATTTTATTTTTTTTTAAGCTTCCTTTCAAATGTTGTTGCATACATGCATGTATTCCTTCATTTAGGTGTCATTTATTGAGTGCCTGCTGTATACCAGGTAACTAAGAAAAAGTCTCTGTCTTCAGGCAACTTACATTGTGGTGGGAGGGAGACAAGCTAAGAAATCAAACAAGAACGTCTCAGATATTGGTAATTTTGATGAAGGTAATGAAATACTGGGATGAACTTGAAGAAGCAGAGATCAGAGTGACTGGCGCATAGGGACTCTGGAGAGAGTTGGGGCACAGTGCTCCCCTTGAGCAGGACCTGCTGCAGTGAGATGGAGTCCCGGTCTACTTGGTGTGCAGTGCTGATGTTGGCAGGCTGGGCTGGTTGGTTCAGGCAGGGGCTGAGATCCAACCATGGGGCAGTCAGAGGTGGGCAGGTGGACCTCGCAGAGAAGGAACCACAGGACAGGCTGATGCTGGAGGGGTGGGGCCAGGTCTGGGGTGATGCTGGGCTTTGTGCTTAGGAGACTAGAGGAAGGCGTGGTTCACCAAGGGTCATCTGAAAGAGAGGCACAGGAGTGGAGTAAGTCTGGGGCAATGAGCTGTAAACTGGGAAGTGAGCCTGCAGATGTTTTCTGTTCAACTGTTTGGCAAACATTTATGTGTTAGCAATCAGCAGGGAAGACAGACCCTGGGAATGTGAGAGGATCTGGCCAGGGATGCAGTGAGAGTGAGCATTGGCACACCATCTGGGAGGAGGCTTTTGTGGCCCAGGCACATGAACATCATCTTCTGTCCTTTATCTTCTAGCCGGTGTTCCATGTCATGGGATTCTCTGTCACTGGCAGGGTCCTGAATGGACCTGAAGGAGAGGGTGTTCCTGAGGCAGTGGTCACTCTGAACAACCAAATCAAAGGTGAGCAGACACATTGGTTCCTGGCCTGTTGGGCAGGGCTGTTTTTGAATCCTGGAGAGCAATTGAAAGGAGGAAAGTCTCAGTGTTTATGAAAACATGGCTGGCTTTTTGTCTCACACATTCCTGTGTACATGTTAGGTTTTGCGTTGGGTTTTGGCTCATCTTTTGTTTGCATGTTTGCTTCACAGTCAGAACAAAAGCTGATGGCTCCTTCCGCCTGGAGAACATCACTACAGGGACATACACCATCCATGCCCAGAAGGAGCACCTGTACTTTGAAATGGTCACAATCAAAATTGCACCGAACACCCCACAGCTGGCGGATATCATTGCAACAGGGTAAGCTTAGTTTCTGTGGGTCTGGAAGTGCCGGTGCACAAGTTGGGTAGGATATCACCTTGCACCTTGACCTGACTGTGTTCCTACCAAGAATCTGCATCTGCTCTTCAACATCTATTAAGACATCTAAACTGGGCAAGGTGGCACACACCTGTAATCCCAGCACTCAAGAGGCTGAGGCAGGAGCATCTGTGAGTTTGAGGCTAGCCTGGCTATATCGTGAGTTCAAGGCCACCCTGAACTACATAGTGAGACACTGTCTCAAAGAAAAAAGAAGGAGAAGAAAGAAATTCAGCTGCCTCCCCTAGAAGAATTAGTGGTAAATCTTGCAAACTAAAGGTACTTACATGTTGGATACCTTGAAAAAACTTTCCCCAGCTTCAAAGTTGGAATGGGTTTGATAAGTTAGAGAAAGATTTTTCATCTTGGCCTTCATGTCTGAGATCTTTCTTTGCCTGTTCCTTGAGGATTTTGGAAGGCGATCTAGTTAGTTGATTGACGTAGTGTGTTGGAAGACATTGCTGGTCATCAGTGAGCTCTTGTTGCTGTGTAGTGTTGAATTGTAAACATGGGAGGGGACATCTTGTGGTTGAGTTAATGTTGTTTTATCATCTGAAGCAACATTGTGTAGTCTGACCTGGAGTGGATCTTTCTCATCGCTGCATGGAATCTGCACAGTGTAGGTGTTGCCATCTTTCTTTTTGACAGTGACAGGCTTGATGTCTGTAGCTTAGAAGGAGAGGTGCAGGGTCTGATGGGGAGGGGTGAACTGAGCAAAGCCATGTAGTCCCACAGTGTCAGTGTGGATAGGTGTGTACAGTTTGGTGTTGCTGGAACATCAAGTACAGGGCAGACGAAGGAAGTGATGAGACTAGAAAGGCTGAAGGGACAGATTGTGGCCTTCTTGCACCCCACTGGAACGTAAGGACCTTCTCTTCCAGGGGCCAAAGAGCCAAGAATGGTTTTGAGCATCGAGGCGACATGGTTTTTTTGTGTTTTTAGTAGGTGTGTTAGTCCATTTTCTGTTGCCAGTAACACAATAGCACTGACTGGGTGAGTTATGAAGAAAAGTTTTATGCTGGCTCCAGGTTCTGTGGGAGTGATGTTGAAGGCATCTGATGATGGCTTTCTTGGCGGCAGAGTCCTGAAACGTGCAGAGAAGGAGCATGGGGGTCAGAGGGAGGGAACTCACACATGTGTCTGCTTGTCCCTCTTTATGAAGCCACAGGATTCCATCATGGGACTCCATCTTTATGACCTGATCTAATCCTAATCATCTCCCAAAGATTCCACCTTAGCCACCATACCTGAATTAATTTTCCACCTTCTTAATTTCTCACACTGGGATTAAATTTGAACACATGAAGCCGTGGAGGACACATTCACATGTGTCCATATCTCAACCAGAGCAAGAGGGTCTTCTGGGGGCATGGAGGAAGATGGCTTTGAAGGGGACTGACCACAGTGTAGGAGGCCTGAAAAAAGTTGACAAGGCCAGGACAGATTGGAAAGATTTAGGGTTTCCCAGCTTGACCTGTGGAATGACTGTAGGTGCCAATTTTTGTGGATGGAAGAAGAACTAGTTAGGCAACGGTTCAGTTTTGGCCATGTGAATCTGTCGGGCCACTAGGTGGAGCTCTCTAATTGGTATTGGAAGAATTGTATATCGCTGGCCAGAGCCTTGGGTAGGTAGGAGCAGGTAGAATTAGAACAGTAAATTGGAGTGCCAGCACTTAAGGAGTGGCCCAGGAAGGACCTGGGATATGGGTCATGGGAGGTAAGAAAGCAGGTTTTAGGTGCAACATAGTGTGCAACTAGGAGGTGAGGGAGCGGAGCCCTGCAAAGCAGTATACTGGCTTGGTCTCTGAGGAGGACACAGTGACAATTTTCTGTGGACAAGTGGGAGTCAAGGTCGGGGGCTGGTTCAGTGAATGGGAGGTGAGGAAGCCAGTCACCCTCCAAAAATAATTCTAAACATACAGCAGGTACTGTAGGTGAAGCACTGTGATAAGTATTAGGGATGTGATAAGGAACTAAACCAACTTTAGAATGATGGGGGTTTTGTCACACTGGGAGTTGGACTTGAGACAAAGACTCTTGTGGGTATAAATTACTATAAGAGTGGCGCAGGGGAGTGAGCAGGGTGCTCTGGGATCTTAGGTGGACTGGGATCTCTGCACGGCCTCTGGGTTGCGGCATCCTTAGGGCTGACCAGGGTTAATAAGGGCTTCCAGGCAGGGAGCAGCATGTGCAGTGGCGTGGGAGACAGCCAGGCAGCGTGGGCGGAGGCAGGTGGCGAAGGCAGTAGCTGTGTGGCTGTGGCCATGCTGCGGGTGGCTTTGCTCCTCAGTGCAGGAGGAGCTGTTAAGAGCTGTCAGTGGTACAGATTGTGACATTTAATTTTTTTTTTTAACTCTTTTTCTTTCCAGCTACTGGGTGAAGAAGGGACTGGAGGGACAACAGGGTGTATGTGCAGACCCAGATAGGAGGTTGTAACTGTTGTCCAGAGCAGATTGATGTGGGGTTCGAGGTGCTGGCAGGGGAGGGCTGAGAAGCAGATGGATTTGATAGGTCAGATGTTGTTTGGCCCAGGCCTCTTATTTGAGTGACTGGGTGGTTGGAGGAGGTGGGGGAAATATATACTTTCTTTTTTTAAAGTGGAGTATTTGGATTAAAGGAAGAAAAATGACATTTTTCACTCATTTTTGGTTTGATTTTTTTTTTTTTTGGAAGGAGGTGAGGGAGGGCCAGCATAGCATGTTTGCCTTTTTAATATGCTGACTTTTTAAATACTTTTTTTAAAAAACGAAATTATGTCCCAAAAAGCAAACTTTTATTTCTCTTCAAATAACTATGATATTACAGTTATTTCAATATGTACCAAGGTACTAGGTTTTGTCCAAATATATTAAACTCTGTTGAAAGAGTTTTGAGACAAATCAATTTTTTTTTTTGACAAATCAATTTTTAAGGGTATCAGTATAATTGAACTCTCTCCTAACAGCTTGTTAGTTTTCCCAAATGAAAAATCAATATACATTTGAGGTTTAAAGAACCTGGGTGCTTCTCCTTAAATTAGAGTGTGAGCTAAAAGTAGGTCTTATGGTTAAAATATTTACAATTTAGTAAGGCACAGTGCTTTACCTGGGAGCAGATGAGGTGATGTGTCTCCTGACAGGTGCACAGAATGAGACAGTGTGCAGTGTCCCTAGGAAAATTTCATTGATGTTCCCTTCTTGTCCTTTTAGTCTCAAAGTGCTACTAGTAGAATGTGGGTGTAGACTTTTTCATTCAGCGCACAGTTGGCAAACACTTTTTAAGTTTTGTGGACAAGATAGTCTCTTATGAAAGCTGCTATATACGCTATATATAGATGTGCCTGGGTTCCTGTGGGTACTGGGATTTACATTTCATGTGATTTTTACATGTCATGAAATAATACTCTCTGTTCACCACCCTCACCTTTTTGAACCCCTTCAGAGTATAAACATCATTCTTGACTTGCAGTACATGCATCAGGTGGTGAGCCCAATGTGGCCTCTAGGCTGTGGTTTGTTGATCCCTGCAATAGAGAATGAACTGGAACAAAATGACTGTTCTTTCGCTTTTTGCTGTATTTTATTTCATACCCATCTACTATTTTGTTCATCTTTCTGCTGTTTTCCATCTGAGGCTGAGTGGTTATTCCAGCATTTACTGTATCCCGTAATTGTTTGAATCTGATGTTCTTTTTTATCTTCCTGTCAGAAGGAACAAATGATTTTTATCTAAAATGATTGTTTAAGCTTAGAAAATATAAACCTTTAGTGAGTTAGAGAGACAAGAGAGGCCCCAGCTGTGATTATTATTACACTTTACCTCATCAGCTGACTAAAAGTGAAGACCATACGCCGAGGGCGATGGTCTTCACTGGTCTTTATTAGCAGGCGGAGGTGCCTTTCCTGCATTGCTCAGGGATGCTTTGCAGCACCTTCCCCATGTTCACCTGGGTTCTCAAGTCTGAGTCGTTATCTGTTATTCATTGGGCTTTTTATCTATAAGTTGCTTTTGTGACTCAGCTCCTAAGGAGTTCAGTTTTAGCTTTGCATTTTTGAACTTAATTACCCTTTCTGTGCAAATCTCTGTTTCCTTTTATCCATACATGATACCTAATCACAAGTGAGGAAGACTCTGTGTTGGGAGCCCTGCCTTGTTTTATGGCCTGGTTAATGGCAGCGCTAGCTTATAAGGCCCAGCTCATATTCTCAATCCAAGCCTGTTCCCATGTCAGTAGTCCCATTACTTGAAACATTTTTATTATCTGCAGACTTCCTGAAAATTGCTTCTGCAGTGGGGGATTACCAGATGTAACCTAGAACATACAAACAGTTCCACCATAGGCCTCTGTTCTGTAGAAAGAGGTCTACTCCTTTCTGAAGGTTGATTGTTAAAGCAAAATCATTTAGGCTGCATCCTGTCTCTTTGGTCAGATTAAACTCGTCTCAGACACAAAGGCCAGAAGAGGGATATATCTTGAGGTTGCTAAGCGCCTGTCCCACAGTAATTGAGTTCTCATGCTAGAGTGAATGGTCTTCTTCTTGCAGGTTCAGTGTTTGTGGGAAGGTGTCAATCACCCGCTTCCCTGACACTGCCAAGCAGATGAGTAAATACAAAGTGGTCCTCTCGTCTCAAGACAAGGACAAGTCTTTGGTCACCGTGGAGACAGACGCTCATGGATCGTTTTGCTTTAAAGCAAAACCAGGAACCTATAAAGTCCAGGTGCGGTGATTTTTGTTTTATATAAAATATTTGAGGAAAAGCAATGATTTCCCAAAGGGTTATGAGTCAAAATTGGGCTTGAGAAGGAGTATTTCAATTCCCAGCTTCTTATTTTTCAGTCTTCACATTCCTGCACATCACAGTTAGTGGAACAGACAGACAGCCAGCTCAAAAATAATGCCATAGGCCTCTTACTCAGTCATGCTGTTTGCAAAGGCTTAGTATCAGGCTGCCAATCACATCTCCACCTTCTCAGCCTCCTGGCTGCTGCAGAATATCTGAGTCCAAGAGGATATCAAAGTGAGCTCTTTTTTAATGGCAACTCAAAAACTTCCATGATACTTGGCTTCTAGGATCCCAGGCAAAACAGAATTCCTATTTGTTACACTGCCCTGGCTGAAGAACACCTGGGCAGACCCCATGCAGTCTGTCCATCCAGGCAGGCAGAGAAGTGAGGGAGCCCCTTGCTTGTGGTCCCAGGGCAAGGGAGAAGGCCTGGGCACTGTTGCACCAAGTGAGCAAGTGGCAGGACCACCAGAGGTCGGGCACCATGCCTTCCAATGCAGTGGCCCTGCCCACTGCAATGCCTGTGTCTCTATATATCGTAGGCTCTCATCCATCAAATCATTTGCTGTTGCTTCTCTTTGGGGAAGAGCAAAGCAGGGGGAGGTTATAGGAAAATAGGACAGGAAGGTTCCCCGAAGACTGCTCTCTCTGGGGCAGGGTGGGATCCCTCCATCTGTGGGGACACAGGGCAGGAGAATGGCACTCTCCCTGCTCTCACACAGCAGTGTGGTGGGTGAGTTGACGGCTGCCTTTTTTAGACATCAGCCAACTTTTTGTGAAGATGGCCCCATTGCCAAGCCATTAGGAGCCGTGTTGGAAGCACGGTAAAGGACTCTCCCAAGGGAGGGCAGTTCTGTGATGTTTTCCTTAGTACAGATAGAGTAGGTAAGCACTGCTTCCCCACCATTCTTGGGCTAGGGAAGCCACATAGAAGAATAAAAAGTAAAAAGTGAAAGGAAGAAAGTGGCCGGATTCTACCAAGAAGCTGTCCCTGTAGTGTCACCAAATTCATAGCATATGTTGTGAAGGAACTAACGCCAGGGAATGGGGCTGGGAGTAGTGTGGCTTCCACCAGTGTGCAGGTGACTGTCAGTCCTGTGTGCCTTTGTGGAGAGCTACGGTAGATACACTTTTACACATACCCATGGGACTGTTGAAGGCTGTTTTTCATGTCTGTGACACCCATAGAAATGTGTTCTTTACTCAGATTGTTTGTGAATTTATTTTGCTTATAAAACTAGGCTTGGAAATGAACCTTTGTTCTTTATAACCTGCTGACCTCTGGGCCCAGATGAATGTTCTAGTGCCCAGGAGCCCTGGGGGAAGAACAGTCCCTGTGTACTCTCTTATGTTGATCTGTGCATTTCTGCAGGTGGTGGTTCCTGAGGCTGAGACCAGAGCAGGCCTGATGTTGAAACCCCAGACTTTTCCTCTTACAGTGATCGACAGGCCTGTGATGGATGTGGCCTTTGTGCAGTTCTTGGCATCTGTTTCTGGGAAAGTCTCTTGTTTGGGTAAGATGTTAGCTGAAAGCCAGAATAGATAGTTGCAAAGAAGTGGGTGGGTGGGTGGGGACTGGGATGAGTGTTTCTCATTGGGTAGTGTTAAAGGCGAATGCCACTCTATGGAGGGGTTTTGACAGTCCATCTGGCACGTACCAGTAGTTCTTTCTGAATTATTGCCACAATAATCACTGAAACATTTTCTTGCATATTTTGGCTTGGGCTCTCAAAAGTGCCCACTAGTTTCTGCACTCCTCCTTCAGGCCCAAGTTTCAGTCTTAGCTCTTGTCTTGCTAGTGCTAAGACTGTCAGCCCCCCGAAGGTTTCTAATGAGGCTTAAATATGACTTCGTTAAGAGGCAGTGTAGCATAGTGGTTAAAAGCACAGGCTCTGGAACCAGACTGCTGGGGCTTCATCCCCAGCTGTGTGATTGGGTTAAGTTTTTTAACCTCCTTGTACTTTTGAGCCCCTTGTCTATGATATGGAGATAAAGCCTCATAGAGTTAGTTGTGAGGTTCAAGGGAATTAGTGTATGTTACCCTGGGAAAAATACCTGGCACACAGAGGCTTTACCCACTGCCAGTGGTGTTACCATTGTGATAAAGAACCCAGGTCTTTGCCGGGTTTCTCACTGTCTCAGCACCTCTGTTCTTTCTTCCAGTTGTTGGTGCTGTGTCATTGCCACCCCCACTTCCTCCTGTCTCAGCACGTTCTCCATAAATGTTGCTTTTCCTCTCTTCCCTCCCCTCCGACTTGAACAGGGGTGTGCAGTGGGGCCTCTTTCTCTGTTGCTTTCACTATGTGCGGCTTGTATGGGTGACTGCCTGGAATCAGGTCGGTGCACATTAGCCCTGAAGGAGCCCTGTGGGTGCTGCCTCTCAGGGACTGGGGACGATAAGTAGCACTCAACCCAGAGTCTGCTGTGCTTTGGGACGCCATTCATATGAGGCCTCCTGTCTTTGCCCTGCAGATACGTGCGGTGACTTGCTAGTGACCCTGCAGTCCCTGAGCCGCCAGGGTGAGAAGCGCAGCCTCCAGCTCTCCGGCAAAGTCAACTCCATGACTTTCACATTTGACAGCGTACTCCCAGGAAAATACAAAAGTAAGAACTGAGTGCAGCACTTCCTGTCTGTGTAAGCTTTTCAGAACACAGCTCTCAAATTGTGTCTTATTGGTGTGCCTTTCCTTGCTGAACTCTTCTTTGCCTGGTGATCTTGAATATACATTATGTAACATCGGCAGCGATGCAGGAGTCCAAGCACTGAACTGACTGCTGCCTTGTCCTAGCTGCACATCAAATTTGACTGGCAATTTGGAGAGGCTGTTGGTGTGTAAACCACACCGTTTCTGTGCTGCGACAAGTTCATTTACTGTTTTTGAGCCTCAGTTTTCTCCTCCTACATCTGTTTTGGAGAAGGTACCCTGACTCATGCCATTTTATTTCTAGACACCAGAAAGGAATGTGACATAATTCCATTCATATGTCTACCTGTTAGTCCTGTGTGCCATTGGCAAGTTACTTGATCCCTGAGACTCTGTTTTCTCATTCGTGAAATGGGAATAATATAACCTTTCTGCAGAATCTAAGACTGAATGGAATAAAGCTAGGGAGGCCCCTTGCACAGTGCCTGGTCATGACCAGGGACTTCCCATCATTGGTAGTTCCCTTTCCCCTACCCTTCCCAGAAAGCCATTCTTGCCTGGACTTGTACTTTTTCAAAGATCAGCTCAAAGCTGCTGTTAGTGATTAGCTTATAAAGTGAACTTCTATATCAGGGAAGGACAAACTACTGCATAGGGGCTGACCGCCTATTTTTATAAAACCATTTCCTTAGAATATAGCTATACCTGTTGTTTCTATAGTGACTGTAGCTGCTGGTAAGCTTCAGTGGCAGAGTAGAATAGTCAAGGTCCACAAAGGTCTGTGGCCTCAAACTGAATGTAAGATGGTATTGTATGTCTGTAGTCTCAGATACTCAGGAAGCTGAGGCAGGAGGATCCTGTGAGCCAGGAACTCAAGGCCAACTTGGAGGACACAGAGACACCATCTCAAAAACAGAAATATCTGAAAATACTTACCAGAAAAGTCTGCTGAGTATCTTATTTGTAGCCTGATCCTTTTTGGCCCAGCTGGATTTCTTTGTTGGTGATATTCATGGAAAATTTTTCTTAAACAGTAACTTCTTCCAAGCATTGCCAGCTGTATGTGTGCATATTTATGTATGTACATGTGCACACATACTTTTAAAGTTAGTTAACACATTGCAGTTTTCCTGGTGGGGTACAGGGGTACAGTACTCTGTGCCCACGTGTCTGCCTGCTGTGTTTGGCTTTGCAGTCAGCATCATGCATGAGGATTGGTGCTGGAAGAACAAGAGTCTGGAGGTGGAAGTTCTGGAAGACGACGTGTCGGCAGTGGAGTTCCGGCAGACGGGCTACATGCTGAGATGCTCCCTTTCTCACGCCATCACTCTGGTAGGTGTGGCTTGTGAAGAGTCTCTTGCTTGGAGAAATGCTCAGCTTGTAGAAATTGCCAAGGGGATTATAATGGTGGTCAAATCAGAGTTCTTTTTCTGCTGCTTGATTTGGCCACCTGTTAGGGAAAGAACAATCAGGAAGGATTTAAAATTCCATAATAGAAAGATGCCTGTATTTAGGGGAGTTCCACATTAAATCAGACAATTTGGGGAGACTGTTGGTTTGTCAACCACACAGCTTTTGTGCTTTGGCAAGTTCATTGACTGTTTCTGAGCCTCAGTTTTCTCCTTTAAACATGAGATCGTACAATCCACTTCACAGCTGCAGGGAGATTTCTGTGAACCTCTTAGTATTTAGCACTTCCTTTGTACACCACTGTTGATTATTAAGAGACACAGCTGGGTAAGTTTCTCCAAAGTATTGATTTTAGGGCAGAGAGCAGACCTGTTCTCTTACTGTTCCTCATATTGGCCTGACAGTATGCCAAATGGATTCCAGAAAAGGTAATGTGTGTGTAGTTCACTTACGAGTTTTATAAGTGGCCAGTGTTATTGTCAAAACCCAGTAGAGAAACTGAGGCTAATGGTAATTAAATGATTGCTTGTGATAGACATGAGAAGAATTGCAACTGGTGTTTCTTGTGCCAGTCTGCTGTTCCAATACCAAATAAACTGCCCTACTACAGGAAATGGGCTAATTAATATTGAGATGAAAGTAAGTGATAGGTCTTCCTTTTCATCAACGATTTAGTGGATTTCTGCTTTCCATAGATTATGATCCATATTCCTTAACAGCGGCTTAGCTCCTACTTCACTTCTTACCACCCTCTGCTTGCTCTCGAGGCCTGGTCTTCTCTAGTTGAATACCATGCTGCTTCCTCCTCTGGCCTTTGCACATTCTAGCCCCTCTGCCAAGAGGGGTGTGTCCTTTGCAAGCTCTTTGTTTTTTCTCATCTTACTGCTGCATCCCCACTGTTACCCTCTCAGGAGTAGGTGGCCCTGAGACTAAGATGCTCAAGGACCCTGCACGGTGATCATTCTTCATCCTGTTCCCGGTTTATTTTCTTCTTAGCTCTACTACTGCCTAGCTGAAATCACTAATTTATTTGTTGACGCATTGATTGTCTGATTTCCTGAATTAAAAGGGAAGCCCGCTGAGAACAGGAGCCATGCCAGTGCCTCCCAAGGCCCAGCCTTGTGTCTGTCACATAGCAGGTGCTCAATAAATATTAGCTGACTGAATGAAAGGAGCATGTTTGTGTTGGAAGTTTTTGAAGGTTTTTAATTTTCCTGTGGCACCCAACTGCTCAAATGATTAATGGGCAAAACAGACGACTGGTTTGGAAACAGAAATATTATTAATCATCATGGTGTCTCCGTCTCCCCTACTAAGTCACTGTATTGGCTCTGGTCCCTCAGGAGTTTTATCAGGATGGAAATGGACCTGAGAATGTGGGGATTTACAACCTCTCCAAAGGCGTCAACCGCTTCTGCCTGTCCAAGCCTGGTAAGTCGGAAGAATTGATGTGCTACAAGTTAGAAAAATGGGGCAGCGGCAAGGATGGTTTTGAAGGCATTTTTCCTATCTTCATTCTGTATGCATCAAGCTGTCAGCTTGGGTTGTACTCCACACAAACCTATAGAGGGAACAGTGTTGGAAGTTGTTCCTGGTTTCGTGGCTTTGAGTTGGGCAGAGACCGCAGGGCCCTTTCACCTTCAGAAGTGTTTGCCCTTAGCCAGTGACCTCTCTCATCACAGTCACCTTTCTTTGGTTTTTTTCCCAGTGTATAAAATTCACTTACTAATAATGTATAAAATCTGTCACTTTTTTTTATTAGTGCACATAATGATCTTTTTGAAATTGGATTATCTCCCACCTTGCTGAAAATTCTCCAGTTCTTACTCTCCTTTTTAATTTTATTGAGATACAGTTTTCAGGTCATAAAATTCATCCATTTAGGGGGCAAGATTGTGGCTACGTGGTACTTACCTAGCATGGGTGAGGCCCTGGGTTTAAAGACTAACACCCCCAAAAAAGAAAGAAAAAAATCACCCATTTAAGATATACAATAATTTTCAGTAAAGGTGCCAAGTTGAGCAGCCATTACTCTGGTCCAGTTTTTGGACATTATTATCACCTCCAGTAAGGTCCTGTGTTCCTACTGACAGCCACTCCCTGCTCCTAGTCCTAGGCAGCCACTAACTTTCTGTCCCTATAGATTTGCCTTTTCTGGACCTCTCATATAAATGGTTAGGGTATTTAAATGGTATCATATAATGCTGGTGTTTCATCTGGCTCTTTTCATTTAGCATGTTTTGCAGATCATCCACACTATAACGTGCATGAGGAGTTTGTTCTTTTTTGTTGCCAAATAGTATTCTAGTAAGAGGGAGGGTCTTATCACATTCTGTGTATTCATTTACCAGTGGGTGGGTGTTTGGGTTGATTCCATTTTTTCAGCCATTGTAAATAATGTTGCTGTGAAGATTCTTGTACAAGTTTTTGTGTCCATGTTTTTGTTTTCCTTACTTGAATATGAAAATAATCCTAAATGAAATTGCTAGATCATATCATATGAATTTATGTGTAATTTTTTGAAAAGCTACACATTAGCTTCTGAAGAGGCTGTGCCACTTGCTGTTTGCACCAGCAGTGCACAAGGGTTTCTGTTGCTCCAGGTCCTTGCTGACATTTGTTATTGTCTGCTTTGTGTTGATAGTCATCTCGGTAGATGGAAAGTAGCATCTCACTGTGCTTGTACGTTGTGTTTTCCTGGGCCCTAATTCAGTGGCCCCTCTTGGTTCTCTAATAAAATACAAAATCCTTACCTTGACTTTGAGCGCCCATGTTACATAGCCCTGAATACCACTCTGAACTCCAGGCTCTCTGTCCTCCTCCTTTTTTTGGTGATAATGAGAAGGGAGGGCCTTCACACTGAGCTACATCCCCAGACCTTTGTATTTTTTAAGATGGGGTTTCACTAAGTCACTAAGTTACCCAGGCTGGACTCAATCTTGTGATCCTTGTGTCTCCTCTTCCAGGAAGCTTCCTTTATGCCTCACTGGCCAGAGTGTGTCACATGGTCCCTACTGGCTGCAAAAGGAGTCTGAGTTGGTTGATTTGTTGCCCAGGGCTGGACACTGACAGCCTACGGGTAATCAGCGTCTGTTTTTGAGGGAGGAAGGACAGTTTTCTTGGTAACAGAAAACCAACCAACCTGTGCACAGATGCAGTGTTCTCCCACTCTGCCACCCTCCTCTGTACCTGCCGTGCTTTCTCACAGTTAGTTCTTGGTTCTGTATCGCTCTCCTAGGAGGAGTTGGTCCTCCAGTGTCTTTTTTTTTTTTTAGAAATTGGTGTTTTATTTTCTGTCAGTCTCATTTCCACTTTGCTCAAGCAGAACAGCTCAAGACCACTCGGTGGTGGTTCCTACCCACTCAGTGGCCTGTGCAGTGGGGGCTGCAGACCAGTCTTTTGTGGCCGGCTGAGCACTCCAGTCTTCGGTAGGGAACTGCTGAATGGGCACAGAGGGCACCTGCACGCCCTCAGACCAGTCTGCAACCTCAGGCTGAGCAGCAGTGAACTCGGGGGCTGGTGCAGTCCACTCGCCCTGAAATTCCTCCTTGGTCACTGCCTTTTCAGCAGCAGCCTGTTCTTCCTTTTCAATCTCTTCGGGGTCCCTGTAGAAGTAGAGATCAGGCATGACTTCCCACGGGTGCTCTCGGGAGATGGTGCCACGCATGCGCAGCACTTCCCGGGCCAGCATCCACCACATCAGACCCACTGAGTGAGCTCCCTTATTGTTGCACGGGATGGCGATGTCCAGTGTCCTTTAAACCTCCCTTGTCACCCTCCAGTCGCAGCGCTCAGTTCTGTTCCCTTAGTGTACATATCCTGGTTGATATGTCAGTGACGATGGAACACCTCTGTCTCTGCAGATGGTTAAGTGCTACGAAGGCAGGACTACAACTGTTTAACCATTCACTGTGTGCTGCCTCCGGCTTGGTACCTGGGCTGGAACAGGAGCACTGTCAGTATTTGTTGAATGAAAGAACAGCAAAATGAAATGGAGAAAGCTAGTCCTTTTACTTTTCTGATGGGAGCCACGCTGTGGCTTGCTCAGAGTGCAGAAAACAACAGGGGTGGTTTGAACTAATCTCACATTTTGTAGGAAATACAGCCAATAATCATTTAGGGGAATACTTTATACTTTGGGTTTTCTGAAATTGACTGTATTCCTCTGGCCAGTGATGAAACTTGCTCCTGATCTGAGAATCAGTCCGTGGGATCACAGTGTAAAAGTTTTTTCTCTGGTTGTTTTATGATATTCTAGACTTTCTGCTACTCCCTGCTCCTTTTTAGGAATATTTACAGGAGGGGTTCAATATGGTTACCTTTTGGGTCTTTTATAGAATCTTTTAAGAAGAAAAATTCTCAGTCTAATTTGGTGGGGGAAGATGTCCTTTTTCTTTCTCTCTCTCCCTCTCCCTCTCTCTCTGTCTCTCTCTCTCTCACATCTTATAAATGGTAGGTTGATTTATAACAGCTGTTCTGGATAGTTAAAGTTTGTTTATATGAGGAGTTATCTAACTCTGAACGTACTGTACAGGACAATTAGAAGTCATCATGGCAAGAGAAAAATCACAGCTGGCCTGCTGCAGCCAGCATAAAAACAACCAGAGAACACTATGAGAAATGTGGGGATTGAGGAGGGGTTTGTTTATTGTAAAGAAAAAACTCTTTAGGAATATTAAGAAAGGAATATTCTGCACTGGGAGAAAAGACACTAGGATGCAAAACTACAAGTGTTTTAACTCCAGCCCTGTCCCCTACTCCAAAAGCAGAATGTAAAAGGACAGTTGAATAAAAGGCAAATCTGTGAAATTTCTCTTAGAAATCCTAAAATTTTTATTAAAATTTAAACTCACTTTTAAAAAATTTAATAAATCAAAAGGCCTGCTTTCGTGACATGCTAGTCACCAGCAAATAGCTCCAGTACCCCTCTCTGTCAGTGCAGTGTTCAAGTTGACCAGCCAGCTCATCCTTTTGAACCCACGTGTGAACAGGTACACATGTGAGGCTGCTACTGTCCCATGTCCATGGAGGAAAATGTGTGTTTTGTTCCTTCTTGGGCATGTATGTGTTAGCTTGGTCTGTGCAGATGTAACTACTGTGAGTTGTGTTATTTTGGACAGTGGAAAGTTCTTACTTTTGTCACGCTATGAAATGGATGGGTCATTGGTAAGATGTTATCACAGGCAGCAAAAGATATGTCTGCCTGGTTTTTCTGCTCCCATTATCGCTGATCTTCGACATGTTTGAGTTTTCAAATAGGAGCTGACTTGGGATTTTAAATGTTGGGATTGCTTAGTGTAATGGACACCATTCTCCAAAAATTGCTTTGATTTCCTGTCCATAGGTGTGTACAAAGTGACCCCTCGCTCCTGCCACCGATTTGAGCAAGCCTTCTACACCTATGACACGTAAGCCTGGGTATTGACTACTTGGTGGCATTGTGTGCATTTGGTGGAAGAGGGCAAGTAGTTATCTTTTCATTTATTTCTGAGGACAAGGAAACTTTTCTTTCTTTTTTTTTTTCCTTTTTTTCTTCTGGCGGAGGCAAGATTAGGCATTAGAATGAATTTCTGGGTAATGACTTTAAGACACTGTCTTGGTTAATTTTTTTTTTCTTTATTTTTCTTTTTGATGAGCTGATTATGCAGTTCAGGCTGGCCTTGAGCTTACTTCGTAGCCCAGGCTGGCTTCAAACTTTCAGTGATCATCCTGTGTCAGCCTCCCAAGTGCTGGGATTACAGGCATGTGCCACCACACCCAGCTTGTCTTGGTCACTTTTCTCTCGTTGCTGGGACAAAATACCTGACACCCAAAATTAAGGAAGGAAAGGTTTATTTAGATCACAGTTTGTAGAGGTTTCAGTCTATAATCAGGTGGCTCCAAGGCAGGGTGGCATGGCACAGGGGCAGCTGTTCATGATGGGAACAAGTACCAAAGGCAACAAGAGCAAAAAGTAGGGCACACCTCCTTCCTTCCCTTGTATTGTATGCTGGCTACCCACCCCTGGGCAGGCGCAGCACTCACACCACCAACCCCAGTGCTAGACAATGAACCAATCACAAATGCTGGACTCAACCACCTTCCAAAGGCCTGCCCCTCCATGACCGCATTAGGCTTTAGGGAGTCATCCAGACACAAACTATAACAGAACACTTAGATAAATTACTGCAGAAATGGAGGTAGAATCTCCTCCTGAAGAGTTCTGTAAACTCAGGATGGAAGACCATGTTTATAAAGTACTTTAAATTTAATCTTTATTGAATCTCGCAATCCTTGCTGATGGGAATATCTCATCTCAAATCTTCCATGTTTATACTTTTACAAATATGTGTGGAATTGGAAAGGTAAAGTTTTGGGTCAAAATTAGTTTACCTTTTGAGAGACGTATATGGACTTCCAGAGTTATTTCATTCCAAACTAAGAGCTATTTCCTGCAGTATATCTCAGGATGGGGATGGTTCCCCTAATGTGTGCTGCAGGTATTTCTTGGAGAATGACTAGGTGGTATTGCTAGTGGATTCTTTCCACTTCTCTGATTTATAGGTCTTCACCCAGTATCTTGACGTTGACAGCCATTCGCCACCATGTCCTTGGAACTATCACCACTGACAAAATGATGGACGTCACTGTGACTATCAAGTAAGACAAATGTTTCTTGGTAGATCGAGAGTGGGAGTTGGTAGACAAGGCCTTGAGAGTTCTCTAAAAGACTTTTGGAAAATTATTTCTGATTTCTTATCTTTAGGTGTTTATACAAATAGCCTTCCCTCTCTTATACCTATGCAGCATAGCCATAAATTCACAGCAGCCTGGATCTCTTTTATGAGTAAAGAATTAACTGTGGGTGAGGAAGAGTCTTCTGACAGGTTGATTCTGTTTCTGTGTGAACTCTTTATACTTTTTTGCTAAGGAAAAAAAATCTCTGGGGTTTGCTCATTGTATTGCAAGTGTTCTAACAAACTAAAAAAAATTGTCTATTTTCTGCTATACCTTTTCTTGGATGCTTTGAAATAGAGATGGCACCTGATATAAGAAGGGTTGGGAGAGAGAAAGTGTTTGGAAGCCAGTCCCTTGCTGAGGGTCATGTTCATGTGCATATTGCTTCTGAGCAGATTTTCTGGGGTGTGGTGAGGTTCTTCTCACACTTTAATTTTCTCGAGAGAACAGAGAGTTTTGGCAGCATGACCATTTTTGTTGAGCAGAATGGAATGCTGAGTAACTTGCTCCCTCCTTGCCCTAGTTAAAGCTGCCTTTCCAGCTATGCTTCCGTCTTCAATGCACCACTTCTTTATCGCTCTGTCATGAATGCAGAAAATACTATTGGGAACCTTCAGGGTGATTAGGTGCTTAGGTACTTGGCCCAGTAGGCCACTGTCCCTGCCCTCATGGAGTTTGCTGTCTCCTGTGGAGGCAGACATGGAACTGGAAATTCACCATTATGCTGAGAGCTTTGAATTTGACCTTGTACTGAGGGCATGCAGGAGGTGTAGATTGGTAGGGACCTGGCCTTGTTGAAGGTCTTTGTCCCATGGGCCCCACTGACGTGTTTTAAATACAAGGGTGACTTGTTCCTGAAAGATCCCCCTGGCTGCTGAGTAGAGACCAGACAGAAGAGGCCCAGGAGTGGGAGTCAGCTGAGGCGGGGTTGGGAAGGATGCAGAGTCAAGTGAGCGGCATCATGGCCTTCACCAGCCTCGCCTGTCTAGCCAGTCTCTCAGCAAAGCCAGTGGCAGTGGAGTGCAGAGCAGCACGTTGGTCAGAGACATATTGAAGAGGCTGAGTTGACAGGATGTGGCAAGAGATGGCCCCTGGGATCAGGGAGGGAGAAGTCAGGTTTCCGACTGAAGCCTGTGCTTCCTGACTGAAGGGACTGGGTTGACGGGGAGACAGGTTTTTGCAGGGAGAAGGATTTGTTGAGTGTCCTTAGTGGGCCTGGCATGGTGTCTGCTGCTGGGCCAGTGTCATGTGCTGTGTTCCTGCTTGGAAAGCATGAGTTACTGTATGGTCAGCAAGCCATGTTCTTCCCAATACTGACTCCATGTTGCCTTGTTTTCATCTTCTCTGAGTTAAGTTTGATAACTTCAGGAGGGTCTCTCTTCCATGTTCCTGTGCTGGGGGTTGTAGGAAATATGACTTGTGGCTGGACACAAGGGCTCCTCTTAGAGCCTTTCTGGGGATCCTGTCGTTAGACCCAGACTCTTGGTTGTCGCTCTTCACAGACCTGCTCTATAGTGTTACCTCCTCACAGGTGGCAGCTCCATTTTCTTAGCTGTTACTTGGTTCTTTGTCTCTCACTCAGTGTATCTAGCCAGTCCCCCAGCAAACCCTTGACTTTATATCCTTACATATCTCTCGTACTGTGGTCCAGTTCACCACAGTGACTTGCCTGGATTTTGCTTCCTGTCTGACCTCCCTGATCCAGAGTTGCCTTATGACATTGTGTTGTTTCTCTGTGGTAGAGACCAAATCCTCTTCTACTAAAGTCTCAGTGGCTTCCCATCCCACCCAGAGTTAAATCCAGGCTGCCCCCCCACCCCCCCAAGCAGCCTTCCTGGCACTCTGTTCTTCCGTGCTGTGTTATCTGTCTTCTGTTGTGCTTATTATTAGCCTCTGATGTTATTTTTCTGGTTATCACCTGCCCTTCACACTAGGATGTGAATTTCCTGGGGTCAAGGAGGTTGTCAGTTTCCTTGAGTGCTGTGTCCTCTGTGCTAGAGTGGTCCCTGCTTCTCTCACTCAGTGGATTCTCAGTATAGGTGGACTGAGAGGGCAAAGATGTTGGGCAGAGAGAACCCTGGGCTGCATGGAGCAGGCACATTCTCATTGGCTCATCATAAAGTCAAGGGTATTCTGTTCTAGCCCCAATCTGCCACAGACCTGAGGAGTTGTTTTTATTTTTTGTTAAACTGTGTTTTTAAAACAGAAGACCATTGTGTCATTATAAGGTTTTCAGTTTTTACTTAAGTCACTGCATGTAGAAATGTCAAATTCTCACTGACTATAAGGATATACAACTGAATCCTATGGGCTGCCCACGCCTCTTCCAGGTCGTCCATCGACAGTGAACCAGCCTTGGTCTTGGGCCCTCTGAAGTCTGCACAGGAGCTGCGGAGGGAGCAGCAGCTGGCAGAAATTGAGACCCGAAGGCAGGAGAGGGAGAAGAATGGCAAAGAAGAGGGTGGGGAAGGAAGGACCAAGCCCCCTGGGCAGGAGATGGTGGATGAGTTGCAAGGCCCCTTTTCATACGATTTCTCCTATTGGGCCCGGTAAGCACTCTCACGCTTTTCTTTGCAGCATCCTCTGTCCTGCGGGGTGGAACCGTCTAAACTGAAGTGTATAACCTTTTAGGTCTGGAGAGAAAATCACTGTTACCCCCTCGTCTAAGGAGCTGCTCTTCTATCCCCCTTCCATGGAAGCTGTAGTCAGCGGAGGTACGTGTCCACTCTGTGAGCAAGTGTCCCTCCTTTGCACTTCCGTCTGCATTTAAAGTGTGGTGTTTTGGTGCAGCCATGTCTATAAGCCTCCTAAAACACTCTTTGCTCTTGGATGTTACTGTTTGATGAAGGGGTGAATCAATGAATGGTAACTTTTGTGGCTGCAGTTGAAGTAATCTTTTCTGGAGAGGATTTGGTTTCCTTGATGTAGATGAAAGCAAGTCCACCAAATGCTAAAATTCTCAGTTGGCCTTCATATGTCTGAGCCATTTATGAGTTTTCTGTTCTTTGGCAGGGTGTGGTTGAGAGTGTTATTGGAATTGATTGCAACCAATGACTCATGGACTCTGTGTGTGTGTGTGTGTGTGTGTGTGTGTGTGTTACTGGGAATTGAAGCCAGGCAAGTGCTCGGCAAGTGCTGTACCACTGAGCTACACCTCCAGTCTACATTTTCCAGTCTTATGGGTTTGTTAGATTGTAGGCATTTGTGTGATTCATGTTTGAGAGTCAGGGGTGTTGGAAGCAAGCTACCTGGTGGGTGTCTTAACCATTGGGTTGGAAGGTGGAGCAGCACTGCTCTGTCTGCTGCTCTCAGGCTTCATCCCTTATCTGTGGCCTTGCAAGAACCAAGGCAGAGGTGTTGTGAACACCCACCCTGTTTTAGGTCCTCTGCTAAGGTCCTCAGCAACTGAGCAAGGCCTTTTAGAAATGGAGAGAGGCCTCTGATTAGTGTGGGGGTACTGACCTCCTTTGGAGCTAGCTTCTCATATCTAATGACTCAGTTCTAGGCCCTCCTTTTAGGGGAAACTCCAAACTAGCCCCCTCCCTCCCTTTGAAGTTCAGTCCCATGGTTGTGACTGTTCTTCCCTTTCTAGAAAGCTGCCCTGGGAAGCTAATTGAGATCCATGGAAAGGCGGGCTTGTTCCTGGAAGGCCAGATCCACCCAGAGTTGGAAGGAGTCGAGATTGTTATCAGTGAGAAGGGGGCAAGTTCACCCTTGATCACAGTCTTTACTGATGACAAAGGTGCCTACAGGTAAGGCCCTGAGTGAGGAACTGGTGCTTGGGACCATTAGGACCCCTTTGAAGAAGCTGGGAACCTAGGTTTCCTAGGGGAAGTCCATGTTTTCTCCAGGATTGGAAGCAGGGCAGTTAGTAGCATTTTGCTTTTTGTCACTCAGTGTTGGCCCCCTGCACAGTGACCTGGAGTACACTGTGACCTCGCAGAAGGAGGGCTACGTGTTGACTGCGGTGGAGGGAACTATCGGAGACTTTAAGGCTTATGCCTTGGCTGGTGTAAGCTTCGAGGTAACCCTGTATTTTCAGAAGCATGCTTCATTGGGGTGTAATGAACATATGAAAGCTGCACAAAAACTGTCTAGTTGACAGTTTCTACATATGACTACACCACAACAATACTATCACCATCAAAATAGCACAACCATCACTTCTGAAGGTTTCTCCAGGCCCTGGTAGTCCCTCTCTGCTGATGTCACCTGCTGTCAGCCTCTACTGGTTAGTTTGCATTGTTTAGGGTTTTTATTTAGATGGAATTGTGCATGATACTTTGATCTGGTTTCTTTCACTCAGCGTAGTGTGGAGAAATGTCAACTTTCACATGGTCATGTACATCCCAGGAAGCCTTTTAAGCCATCATCCTTAACTGTTCTGTGTGGAAGGCTGCAGAATGTCCCTGTGGTGGTATCTAATGTCTGTCTCTTGTCAGCTAGTCCTGCTAGGGAAGAAACATGCTGTGTATTGTACACAGTGGGTCTAGAAATCTTTAAGTATGAATATTTATAAACTACCAGTGAAAAGAAAAACACAGCACCTTACATCACATGAAAATTTAAAATTTGATGTTGCTGAATATGTTTTAAACCAGACTGAAAGACGTTCAGATTAGGTAGAACTATCTGTACCATAAGTAGTATCCTCAGTTTATCAGGAACTCCTAAAATTAATGAGAAAAAGACTACCCCATAGGAAAAAAAATAATGAGCAAAGGATGTGGATAAGCACTTCATGGAAGTAATGCAATGATTAATGAGCATCGAAGACATGCTAGGCTTCAGAGTCACTGAGGAATGCCAAGGAGGGTACCAGTGGGACACTGGGGTGAGGCATGCAGGACTTAAGTCCATGTTCATTTTTTTGGTGAATGCGTGTTTTCCAATGCATAGGGAATTTATGTGTTTGAGGTAGTGATTCAGTAGTATCTTTCTGAATTTAGAGTGCGTTTAGCTAAGAATTCCTAGGGATTGATTGCCCAGGAAAACAAAAACGTAAGTACAGAAGTGTGTGTTGGGAGACATTCAGGTTGTCTCTTCTTTGCACTGCCTGAATAGGTAACCTGCTATGGATTGCTGACCCCTACTGTAGCGTGTTTAGCAGTGGTTTAGAAACAGCGAGGCAGTGTTATATGCTGGTAGGAGAGGAGAGCTAGGAGTGGTTGTTGAGGAAGAGAGCATGTGCGTCATGTGATTTTTGTTTCATCTCCTTCCCTTTGGTAAATTTGCCAGCATATCAACATTCATAACCTTGATGAAATTTGTGTGAGCAGAGTTGTGGAAGGTTTCACAGCAATCTGCTAACATTAGTTACCCGTGAGGAGGAATGATAGTACTCCTTACCCTTTGAATAACGATGAAAGACAAGAGCAGGCTGGGGAATAGTTCTGTTCCCAGCACCACCCAAAACAAAAAATCCAGTAATTTTCTAGTCCTTGAAATGTCTTTTGAGACCGACATCACTCTGGTCTCACTTTCTCATCCCCAGATAAAAGCTGAAGATGACCAGCCTCTCCCTGGGGTCCTCTTATCCCTCAGTGGTGGCGTGTTTCGTTCCAACCTCTTGACTCAGGACAACGGCATTCTGACATTCTCAAACCTGGTAATATGTCCGTAATTTATTGCCTGCCTGTCTTCCCCTAGAGGTAGCAGGGACACAGACTGAGGCATGACTTTTGTTTTGCTTGACACAGTGAGAGCAGAAAGCTACCATGGAGTGGTTTAAATGTCTTAGGGGACCACATCTAGTTAGTATTGCTCTTGCTAGAACTTCCTGCTGCTGATTCACGTTCCTTTCCACATTCTTGTTTTCTGGTTACCCTCATGTCACCAAGGCAGTGTAATTAATGGCCCAGGCCACACTGTCCCTTTGTTTAACTGTGGGATCCTGTTATTTATAATGTTGAGTCCCTTGCTGTGGTTAGTGTGTGTTTCCTCTGCGAAGAATATTTTGCATGGTGGGAGGATGGCACTTGTTGTTGAGGACATTGTCTAAGGCCCTGGGTGGTGGGGATTGAGGCCGTGTATGGTCATTGGCCATCGTGTCAGTCACAGAAATGGGGGATGGTCTTTCAAATGATGTGCACCCAACTTCAGATCATCTCTTTCTGCTTACTTGCTGAATCATATCAAGCCAGTTTGTTCATTCACAGAATTCCAGTCTGACTTCTCCCTCACAGATTTGTTGCAGGCACGTTGTAATGTCAGCTGCCATTGCTAGAGTTACAGTGTATTTGCCAGGATGCTTCTGTAAGCATTCATGGTAGAGAAGGGGTTACCATTTCTCTGTCTGGGAAGTCCTGAGCTCTGGTGGCGTGGTTGGGTCCATTGTGACTTTCAGCTGCCCTGACATGGCCTCTGGGCCTGTGTGTGCTCATCCTGCAGAGTCCTGGCCAGTACTACTTCAAACCCATGATGAAGGAGTTCCGATTTGAGCCATCCTCACAGATGATCGAGGTGCAGGAGGGACAGAACCTGAGGATCACTATCACTGGTTACCGGACAGCCTACAGGTGGGCACCTTCTTCTCTGCTTCCATCTGGGTTGGTGGTGAGTAACACTCAGGCTCTCTTATCCAGAAATGCACCCCAGGCTTCACATTGATGTGATTTGGGAGGAAGGGAGTCATGAGGTATGAGGTCAGAGAATTTTGCCTGTTACCGTCTCAGTCTGGTGCTCAGTCAGCAGCTTCCTATTCTGATCCTGACCACAGTGAACCTGTTGAGTTGCTAAACAATTTTATTTTTTAAAAATTTTAAAGCTTGATTAAATTTTGAAATGCATTTGCTTGGGTACAACTTCAGGATGTTGAAAAGAGTACACAGTGTAAAGTTTCCTCCTTTCCTGTCTCTTAGCCCATCTACATCCCCCTCCCAGAGGCATCCAGTGTTGCCAGCTTTTCTGGATGCTTCTGGAGGCAGGGCATACAAATATCGCTACAGATAGACAGGTACTAGCCATGTGCAGATGGGCAGATAGATACCTGCAGGCCTCTGTGTCTGTACACGCACATGTGTGTGTGTACATGTGTATACGTACATACAAAAGCACTGTGGGTGAAGATTCATCAGAAAGTCTGGGTTTACAAAAATGGACTGTTTCCAATGAAATGAAAAGTCCTCTTGAATTAATTTCATGTCAATGAATGCTTCATCATTTAAAGATTAGCAAGAATATAAAGTTTCACCTTTTAAGTTAGAATTTTCTGGAGAATCCCTCAAAATATATGAGAAAAGAAATTGGAAACTGCTTATCCTGCAGGCGGGAAGGCCGAATTTGGATGTGGCCCAGATCCCTGAGGTGATCTCTAGTGAGCAGGAGCAGATTTGTGCTATAACTGGGAACACAGGACACTTTGCCTGCAGTCCTTTGTGTGCTTCAGAAAACCCTGAGAGTACCACGTTTAATTTCTTCTCTTGTTATATCAGTTGCTATGGCACCGTGTCTTCTCTGAATGGGGAACCGGAGCAGGGCGTTGCAGTAGAGGCCGTGGGGCAGAAGGACTGTAGCATCTATGGAGAGGATACTGTGACAGATGAAGAGGGCAAGTTCCGGCTACGTGGATTGCTGGTGAGACTTTGACCGTGTTTTGTGAGTGGATTTCCTCATATAGAGAAAAAATGTGTGCAGAAGTGTTTTGTGGTATCCCTAAGGCTGCCAGGAGAGGCATGGGCCAGAGGATTGGGGGACTCCAGAACCCTCCTGGTCCCTATTTGAACTGACATGGCTTGCCATACTGTGTTGGGGTTCTGTGCTAAAATACAACCATGAGTTTGACTAGCTTTGCCCAGTATTGAGGCTTTTGGCCAATGTCAGGGCTCTCAGACTAGATGCTTATGGGGGCAGAAGAGAAATGTGAATGGCCAAGGATGGCTGGGCACACAGTAGGGAGTGGCCCGTGTCAAGGGGGCAGCCTACTACTTAGCTCTGGCACCTCTCAGTCATGTGCGAAGACAGAGCCAGGTTGCCGAGGGGTTAGAGCTTTTAAAAGAGAAGTCAGAAGCTCATATTTCTGTCTAAAACTCCTGATTCTGCAATGTTAACTAATTCAGAAAACGAAGTGTATACTGAAGAAGTCCCAGAGAGGGATCTTCTGTGTCTGTCATCTGGAAAATGAGGATGAGAATAATGTTTCCTTCATAGCGTGGCTCTGAGTATTAAATGAGTTACTACATCTCAAGACTCACAGAATGGTGCCTGGTGCATCAGTAAAAGGTTAAAAAAGCCACAGCAAAGGAGACCTCCCTTGAGTGATGCTGAGGAGGCTGCAAGCTGACTGCCTTCCCTGTAGCTTTTCTCTCTGTAATGTCAGAGGAGGACGGGGCTAGGGCACCTTACAGTTGGTTCTCTTAGCTGGGTCTCCCCTCCCCTTGGTGACCAGCTCTTCATTCACCTCAGTCTCCTGGTTGCAAGAGAGAATTGTGGTCACCTCTGTTCTTCCCAGAGTGCTGCTGGCTCAGCCATGTTCTAGGCTGCCAGGCTTAACACAGTTCATTTAGTTTAACTGAGGTTTGCAGTAGATTTCCACTGTTCTGCATGTTTTCCTACAACTTCCTCCTCCCTCACAGGTGTTAATTCTGTACCATTTTTTCAGAAGTTTTTGAAGTTGGTCCCTGCTGGCAGTGTCCACCTTCCATGTGCAAGGCCTGGAGCCAGGCCACAGATAGTGATGGGTCCCGTGAAGCGTTTTGGGTTGAGGTGAACGTTCTTCCAGAGGATAGCAACCTGGAGATGCCTTGCTGATTTCCTAGGGACTTTGACCTCGGTTAGGATGAGCATTTGGGCCCATTTGTTCATTCGACCTTGTTGATCAGTGTTCTCGTCAAGCCGTCTAGATGTTGCTGCCAAAGTCTGCAGGTGAATTCCTGAGACCTCTGGCCTGGGGTGAGGAATCAGGGCTAGTTAGGATCAGAGTGGCTGCTCCGATAGGCCCCTGACTGGCTCAGGCGCTGGAGCGAGTAGGTAGGACCCGCTCCCAGTCCCAGTGGCACTGTCTCCTTTTATTTAAAATGGGCTCCTAAGACTCTTTTCCTCTAGGTGCAAATAGTTGCCAGCCCTAATTGAGCACGTTATTGGTGATCATACATTTGATTGTTCTTATAGTATGTTTTGTTTTCAGTGATAGTTTTATTGTCTTTGTGAAAGTCCCATGTGCTTATTACAGAATCTAAGCAGCATATAGGAACCTGCCCCCATTGCCACCCCTTACTCCCCAGGACGTGGTCCAGATTAGTGTGTCTCAAACTCTGCCCCTGGTGCTGCTCTGCTTGCATAAGGCAATGATAAGTGTGTGCATAATTGTAGAAGACCAGAATCTTGTTACCTGCTCTCTACACTGGGTTCAAAATAATGATCTTTTTTGGTAAACATGATAATGTGCATATAAATTTAAGCAATAAAATAAACAAGATTTTTTTTAAAAGGAAAAAGCCTCAAATCCTGCTTCCTAGAAAGAATGTCCATTGTAGCATTTTGGAGTATCATTCCAGATGTCACCTGATGCATATATACACAGAGGGCAGAGTGGGGCAGCGAGGAAAGAACGTTTAGAAGGGTCAGGGCCTACTATGCATGTAATCTTGAAATAAGCCATGTATAGTTCTTCTTGGGTATAAGAAAATGAAATGGAATTGGGATTGATAGAATGGCAGGACTTCAGATGTGTATCCTCAGGGTGCTTTTAAGGGGACTCCTGAGAAGGTGGACAGACCACATAGGGAAATGCGGAGGCAGAAATGTTCCCAGTCAGTTTAGGTCAGGTGTGACAGCCAGGCCCCTTCTCGAGAGATGACACTGGTGTCCTTGCAGCCAGGATGTGTGTACCATGTGCAGTTGAAGGCAGAAGGCAACGACCACATCGAACGGGCACTGCCGCATCATCGCGTGATCGAGGTAAGGTATGCACCGGCCCAGCTGCTTCCTTTTTCAGCCTTCTTTCCCTCCGTGCTCCTCTGGCTGTCTGCCTTGCATCTGTGGTAGAAGGAACTTCACAACCTGACTGATAGGGTTTCCTATTCTGCAGTGTCCTATGTAGGGCTCAAAGAACAGTGCTGCTGTCCTGCATGCAGCAAAGAAGCCAGCGGCTGTACCCTCATTCCCCACTTTGCAAGTTGAGGTACTAAAACAGAGGTGGTATCTCAGGTCAAGGGAGGTCAGAGAGAGAATGTGGACTCAGTTGGCAGCAGGGCCACCCTGTGTTCTAGGTTACAGATGATGTTTTTCCCCTTTGGGTGGGCCAATTGTTGACATTCAGAATCATGATTTAACTCAATCAATCCCGGATAGGCAGCCCCGCCGGTAACTGGGAGTGACCCAGGCATCCTTGTAATGCTTTTCTCTCATGGAATAACTCACTGGCTAAATCTGGAGGGCTTGGGTGTGATGTGACCAGCTGCCTCTTGGAGGGTTTATTTAGGTGAATTCATTAGGCGTGAAACTTGTGAGGCATTCAGAGGGAGGGTGGTGGGCTATTGAAGATCTAGGAAGTGGATTTATGGTGTCGAATGACTGCATCTCACACCAGAAAGCTTCACAGTGTTACCCTTCCCTGCTCTCGTGGTTTGGGCTGGGGTCACTGCCATGATGCAGACTGTGGCTGGGCGGGTGTGGAGAAGAGAGCCCTCTGGGATCTCAAACCCCATCCAGAGGGGTCACCATGACTCTGCCCCTGACCCCCATAAACAGGCTCATCTTTTTTCAAGAGAAGCTGAACAGTTTGGCTTTGTGGTTGAATTTTTTCTTTTTGAATTTTGGCAGGTAATTAAAACTTAGAAGATAAGTACTGTGCTCATCAAAGGCAGTGTGCCTGGGGCAAAGGGTGACCATTGCTCTGGCGGTGTGTGACCTTGCTCTTGGTCTACTTCAGAGACCGCGCCTTCTCACTGTAGGAAGTGCAGGCAGCTGTGGTACAGCTCTCAGGCTGCCTGACAGCATAGTGGTTCCCCCTGCGGCCCCTCATTGCAGTATTTCTTGTCTCCTTTTAGGTTGGGAATAATGACATCGAGGACATAAACATCATAGTTTTCCGGCAGATTAACCAATTTGATTTAAGTGGAAATGTGATCACTTCCTCTGAGTATCTTCCTACATTATGGGTAAGACCAGCTCTTTAAGATCTGAATGGGATGTTCCCTTCAGCTTTGAGATAAGTGAGAACAGGATATTTGTGCTCTCCAGTTCTTGCTTTAGGTGAGGGTGGCTGCTAAGACTTGAACTTCCATCCCCAATATATTTGGGAGTTTGAGCATCTATTGTTGGGGAAAATACCTTCCAGTTTCAGGTAACTGTCACTTTGTCTTTGAAAGATCCTGTAAAAGCATGATGAGTGATCTGTGCAACCCAGAATCTAAAGTGGAGAGATAGTTTTAAGGCAGCGTGCCTCATTCTGATAGAGGGGAATGAAACTCCCAACCTACTATATGTCTGGCACAAGTTTGTGTTCTCTAAAATCAAAAAATGAATTTTAGGAACAATGGAAGGTAAGAGCAGAATATATTTATTGAGAGAAAGAAAGCTCCTGTCTGAGGGACAGAAGGGGGCCCGAGTGGGTTGCCAAAGACTGTCATTTCTAGGGACTTTGATAGAGTAAAACCATGAGGTTAGACAGCTCCAAGGCGGAGAAAAATGGGAACCTGCAAGTTGGGCATAAGGTGGGACATAACTATGGTTAACCAATAAGACTATTTGCTCAAGTAAAATTGATTAAATCAAGGATAAATGGGGAAGCGAGTCAAGTAGTAAGCCGGGATGCTTAACAGCAGTGACTGTTCCTGTAGAGGGTGGGTCGGGGGCGGGATGCTGACTCGTGACTTCCTCAGGGTGATAGAGAACTATTTATAATATCAGTCCTTAGGATTTGGGTACATTTGTTCTGCCTTTTATCTTGAGATCTGGCCCACAGCAGGAGGTGTCTGTCTCCTCAGAGGTCACAAGGTATCGGAACTTCTGCACCGGCTTCTTTGAGGACCTAGCCCTGTCTGACTGCCTATAATATTTCTAACTAACTCTGCTGCCTGTAACAATTCCTTTCTAATTTTTGGCTGTGCTAGTGCTGGGCAGAGGACTTGGGAGACCGGCAGTCTAGTCTCTTTTCTTGTCACTGGTAGTTACTTGTATGTACCTCGGGTGGTGATTCCATTTCTGTGTGCCTCATTTCTTCGTCTGTGAAGCCAGGAACTTGGACCCAGTGCCCTCTGAGGGACTTTTTCATCTCTAACAAAATTCCCTTATCTACAACAAACGAGGAAGTTTTATACAATGCCCTGTGACCCCTTGGGAGATGTTAGCATTTCTCAGTTTTCCAGAAAAAAAGCTAGAAATTACAATTATTTGAGATCTGATTTTTAAATAGACAGTGACTTTAGATTCACTTAAAACCCCAGACAGATAAGCCCAGCGTGGTGGCGCAGGCCTGTAATCCCAGCATTTGCAAGGCTGAGGCAGGAGAATTTTTGTGAGTTTGAGATCAGCCTGGGCTTCAAAGTGAGCTCAAGGCTGGCCTGAACTACATAGTGACACTGTCTCAAAAAGACAGCAATAAATAAATAAAGATAAATAAAAAATAAACCCCCAGACAGGGCAGAAGAGCACATATGTGGAAATAAATGTGACCCATAGGCCCCCAGCCTGTGACTTTTGTTTTGGGAACCCCTCCCCCCACCCCTTCTTGACTTTTGCAGGGCCGTGAAAAGTGCCAGTGGGTGGCTGGAGGTGGTCTCTGCTCTTTCCCTATGGCAGGTGCAGGGTGGAGCCCTCACAGCCTTGATGATAGCCAGGACTGTGTCCCCTCTTCCTCAGGGCCCATTGTATGAGGTAGTGAGAAAGGGAACACACCACCAGGAGAGAGAGGCCAGAAATGAAGCTCTAATATGCTTCTGGAAGCTGTTGCCTGGAGAACTAAAGTCAGTGGCATGGGATTTGAGTTTAACACATCTTATGGAGTTCAGGTCACAAGATATGACAAGTTCAAGGTGGGCAAGACCCTCCATGATGTGGGTTGAGTCCCAGTCCCCCACCCCACCCCAAGCTCCTTAAATGACTTTGGCACTGAGTCTCTGTGGGTGTAATAAGGATCCATGAGAATTGGTGGTGTTGTATGCTTGACATAGGCATCAAGAGTAATGAATAATTATTTTTAATATTATCATCATAGTAACCATGATTGTTACTATTTTGATCAATACATAGGTACTCAGAACTTGTTCTAGAATCTTAGGTTCCTCTGTGTGGCGTGAACCCAGGGTCATGTGACAGAGGAATTCCTATACTCTGTCAGAAGAGGATGGCTTCGTTTTCATGTAGCCAGCTTTCCAAAGATCCTTCCCCCCAGACATGAGATGTCCTGAGGATGTCTGAAATGAAATGTTTACCACGTTTCACTTTCTAAAGTGCAGCCTGCTTTGTTTCTGCTCTCCAGGTGAAGCTTTACAAAAGTGAGAACCTGGACAACCCCATCCAGACGGTGTCCCTCGGACAGTCCCTCTTCTTCCACTTCCCGCCGCTGCTCAGGGACGGTGAGGTAAGGCCCGCACTTGGGACTCACGCCACCTTTACTTTCTCCACGCCACTGCATAGTGTAGGAAGTGCTGTTGTCCTGTAGTCTCCCTAAATGTCGTTCCGCAGAAAGGTGCTCTCGGGATCAGAGGCAAATGGGCTGTGTAGGGCTACTCTTTCTCAGTTGTTTCTCTGTTTACCAAAATAATACAGGGGGAAAAAAGTCAGACGTAATCCCATCACTTAGAAATAACCGCTGCTCACGTTTTTATTGCTATCCTACGGACCCTTTTTTTTCCCCAATCCTTGAGCATGTATGTATGAATACTAAAAAAAAAACTGTACTAATAATAACTTTGTAATCTGTGCTTTTCAGTTTCAGTGAAGACTATATCATAAATCTATTCACCATTATTAAATCTTTTATTTCCTTTCTTCTGTTTTTTGGTACTGAGGATTGATTGAAGGCCTTCACATGCTGGGCAAGGGCTCTTTCACACCGCTACATTACCATCCCTTTTTAAAAAAACTTTATTTTGAGACAGGGTTTTACTAAGTTGGTTAGGCTGCCCTTAAACTTGGGGTCCTCCTGTCTCGGCCTCCTGACAGATGAGATTACAGGTGTGTGCCACCACACTCTTCTGTAGCATGATTTTTAATGTTTGCTCAATAGTCTATAGTACAAGAAATATAATTAATTAAATGAGGGCCTTAATGTTGGACATCACTTACTGTTAGCTCTCTGACATATTGTCCCATTCTTTCCTTTCCTGTAATGTTTCTGCTGCAAAACCCACTGATAGTCTTATGAGGGGGCTCCTCTTCAAAGTGACAAGTCTTTCTGTTAGTTTTTTGTTTTGTGCCATTGGCGACTGAACCCAGAATCTCATGCATGCTGGGTAAGGTATGTAGCATAGAGCCACACCGCCAACTCACAAAATAATAATAATTCTTCTTCTTCTTCTTCTTCTTCTTCTTCTTCTTCTTCTTCTTCTTCTTCTTCTTCTTCTTCTTCTCCTTCTCCTTCTCCTTCTCCTTCTCCTTCTCCTTCTCCTCCTCCTCCTCCTCCTCCTCCTCCTCCTTCTCCTCCTACTTCTCCTTCTTCCTCTTCTCCTTCTTCCTCTTCCTCCTCTTCTTCCTCTTCTTCCTCCTCTTCCTCCTCTTCTTCCTCTTCTTCCTCTTCTTCCTCCTCCTCTTCTTTTGCTGCTTCTTCTTCTTGCTCTTCCTCTTCTTCCTCTTCTTTCTCCTCTTCTTATTCCTCCTCTTTTTCCTCTTCTTCTTCCTATTCTTCCTCTTCTGCTGCTTCTTCTTCTTCTGCTGCTGCTGCTGCTGCTTTTCCATTTTGATTATACATTGTATCGTGTAATTTCCACTAATGCAATGTCCTTTGGGCTTCTTGGACCTGTATGTCCATCTCTCACCCCAGAACTAGATAGATTTTGACCAGTATTTTGGACATCATTTACTGAGTATAAAGTGTTTATTGTTAACTCTAATTGGACTGAGCCCACTATTGTTTTGGCATTGAGGGGGCAAACTTTGCAGAGAACCTGATTTTTTTCTGATGGTCTCTGCCTGATGATGGCCATTTTGTACCTGTGGTGTGATGTTGCCTCTCCTGGTGTCTTGTTACCTGCATGGGGATGACACATTGTGTCTTTTCTCTGTAAAATAATGAAACAAGTTGTTGTGGAATTTTTATGTTCTTTTCCTACATCTCCTGGTGGTGTTGCTTTTGAAATAGTCACTTTCCACAGCCATGTGGAAGCATGCTGCCTCTGGGGGAGATAGCATCTGGCTGGCTGAGTGGCCCTGGGCCTTGGGCAAGTTTCTCTTTGCCTCTTCAGGCTTCACTTTATCTGTAAAATGGGGGTGATGATCCTGATCTTCCTGGGATGGAGAGTGGAGTGGGCCTGGGTCCAGTGCAGTGTGCATGATGCCGGCCCTTGGTTGGGGTTCAGTGTACAGGACGGGGCGTGGCTGTCCTGCATTTTTAGAGCCTAGCTATTTAGAAGCCACTTAAGCAGTGCCCCTTGGAAGTCAGCCTCAATTGGATGGAGACCATTTTCACTTAGATCATGTGCTTCCCTCATCAGAAATAGCTGGTAATAACTATTGCGTTTCATCAAGTCAGATCCTCAAAGGACCATAGTTGTCAGGATTGAATATGTTCATAAAAAAGTGCCGCTGGCCCTGACAGCCTTATCAGAAGACGCAGTCTCAGAGCCGTCAGAGACTCACCCTGAAGCAAGCCACCTTGGTTTGGATGTACAGACTTGATTTCTTCAAACAACATAAAGCACTTTACATCACAGCCATGTGCCAGATTTTACTTTTCATTTGCTTTGCCAGAACTGTCTGTTACAACAATAACTTGTTCTTCTGTGTGCACAGAATTATGTTGTGCTTCTGGACTCCACACTTCCCAGGTCCCAGTATGACTATGTCTTGCCTCAAGTCTCTTTCACTGCAATGGGCTACCACAAACATATCACCTTGATTTTCAATCCCACGGTAAGGAAGAGGGGGACTTTAAAAAAAATCATGGGTGGCAGCAGAAGGGCCATCCATCCAGCCCGTGCTTCTAGTGGCAGGTTGCAGGACGGTATTTCAAGGACTCCTGGTGCTGTGTCACTTCTCCATTCATGATTCTGGGCTCTGTGGTCTGGATTTCCCCAGATGCTTTTCTAGTTTTCCAAGCCCCCATGCCTACTGTTGGGAAGTAGGTGATGAAGGCTGGAATTGTTCATATCAGTGCTCAGCAGGAATTTGGGGAAAGAGAGATACTACAACCTCATGATTGAAAGCATGCTGTTCCTTTACCAGGTGCACCTGATAGCCAACCTGTTCAACCTCTAGATCCATATGCTAGTTCACAGGGTGTATAGAGGACCTAGGAGCATGGAGATGCCACCAGGGATGAAGGACAACAGCATGAAAACTGATTTATTTGACAAATAAATTGCAAAGGAAGAAAAAAGGCAGGTGGACAGGATACCTGTAGATTAAAAGAACCTTGCTCAGTTTATCAGCCATTGGTAATACTGAGTCCTTATTGACGTCTGTGTCCAACAGACTGTGAACTACAACTGGAAAACAAAACCTGCGTGTGCTGTTCACATTCATGAGGTCATTGAGATCAGTGATTCTCAAAGCTCAATTTGCGATAGGTTGAACAGACACATCAGCAATCACAAAAAATGGACTCCAGTCCAACTCAGGACTGCTGATCTGAACTCCATAGGGGATGAGGGTGGAGCCCAAGAATCTGCATTAAGGAACAAAAAGTAGCTTCTTAGCTGCTGTGTCAGTCATTGTTTCTAGGCCTTTCGGTGGGAAGAATTTTATTTATTTCTGAAAAGATTACTGGAGATGGATCAATGTGTTTAGATATCCTTCATTCCTTTTTCGAGCAGCATAGAACACCTTTGTGTGGATTTACCATGTACCTTAGTCCTTTCAGGCTGCTAAAACAAAATACCTTAGACTAGGTGACTTATGAACAGTAGACATTATTCCTCACAGTTATAGAGGTGTGAAATTTCAAAATTAGGTACCAGCCGCTTCAGTGTCTGGTGAGGGCTGCTGTCTACTTCTTTTTTGTTTTTTTGTTTTTTTTTTTGCGGCACTGAGGATTGAACTCACAACCTCATGCCTGCCAGACAGGTGCTTAAGCCACTGAAACAAACTCCCGGTCCTAGTTTTTTTGAGGCAGGGTCGCACTATGTAGCTCAGGCTGGCCTTGTGCTTGTGTTGTAGCCCAAGCCGACCTCGAACTCACAACCCTCCTCCTACCTCAGCCTCCCGAGTGCTGGGATTAAAGGCATGCGCCACCACGCCCCGCTGCTGTCTACTTCTTAAAGTGTCCCCTAGCTGTGTCCTCACATGGCGGTGAGGCAAACAAACTCCTTGAAGCCTCTTTTATAAGGGTACCAATCCTGTTCATGAGGGCAGTGAGGGGAGTGGACCATGAGTATTCAGAATGCAGCACCATAGTATATTAATTAGCCCTCATGTGATGGGCATTTAGGCTGTTACTAGTTTTCTGTTTCAAATATCCCTTACTAAATTGCCTTACAAATGCGTGTATTTGAATGTCAGTCTGTTTTGGGAATTGACTCCTAGACATGGAGTTGCAGGGTCAAAGGGCAAAGGCAAGTATAGTTTCAGTTGACATTGCTATTTCCCCTGCAGGAGTGTGCACTGTTTTGCATTCCCACCAGTAGTATATGAGCATCCTTCTCCAGCAGAATATGTTGTTGAACTGCTAAAATTTTTGTAGTCTAATAGATGAGCAGTGGCTACCTCTAAAGGCTTTTGGGAAGATCTGGGACTTTAGTTTACTATACTCAAAGCTTATTCTTAGGAAATTTACTCATTCCCTCTGGATTAAACTCTTAATTAAATCTTTCAATCCATGGACAAGGAGTTGTATCTAACACATCAAAATGTACTTAAAGAACAGTTGTGGGTGGCAGTCTACTCTTCTGTTTAGAAAAGATTCGGCTCTGGTTCAGTGGCTCCATAGTCATTCTCCATCCTCACAGTCCTGAGATGCTTAGGCTTCAGGATTGTGGATTTCAACAAGATTGAGTAAAATGGATTTTTATCTTTATTTGACATATTAGAAATTAAAGTTTGGATGTTGAAACACAACTTGCAAGTTTGTGTTCCTTTAGGTGCTGACATGTCCTGTAGATTCTGGAAAAGACCACCGTATACTTGTGAAAGAGAGGGAGTAGAAAAGCACGTAATACCTTAGTGTTGTTACAAAAACAGTTTAGCCCTTGAATCTCCTAAAAGAGGTTTTGCCCATACCACTAGTTTTCCCATAGTCATTGTGAGAATCACTGCTCTGACTCAGCCTGTTTTCATCATTGTCTATAATTTAATTCAGTTGTATCATTTGCAGGAAAGTTGACTAGTTAGGGCATATATAGTCATTTACTGTTGTAGAGGTCTGACATTTCAGAGGCTTTAGAGAGATAGCAGTCTCTGTTTCATGTCTGTTTCCATGCATGAGCAGTCCAGGGGTCCTGTGGTAGCTCCAGGGCTCAGGCTGTTCTCCCTTGTCACTCTGTTCTAGTTTATTGCTCTTTGGCAAGTTAGTATTCGAGTGAGGGTTACTCTGTCACTTCTGTTTATGTACTATTGGCCAGAATTTAGTTCTGTGGCTGCACCTAGCTGCAAGGGAGGCAGGGAAATATGGTTTCTATTCTGGTTTATCCAGATAAAAAAGTTGGAGGAAGGGGGAGAACAGCAGTGTCAGTTTCACTTCACTTGGTATAATCTCCTGGGCCAGCGTGTTCGTTGTCACTGTGTGCCCTGGGTGTGGAACAGTGGATTCTCCACAAATCCTTGTGGGATAAACTCCCAGCATATAGCCGAGACTCAACAGAATGAGACCCATTTACTTCTCAACAGCAAGGATTCCTTAGCAGCCAAATCTCATTTCCTTAGTTTGGGTGGTAAGCACACAGAAGGAGAAGAATTCCTTAATACTAGGATCTCTTTGTGCCTGAGTTTCAGGAGCAAATAACAAGGGCTTGGATAGCAGAAGATTGTCTGTATTGTTTCAGTTCCATCCTTTGGATAGCGAGTATGTGAATCAAGAGGGATCCTTTGGTGCCCTTGGGTAGCCAGTTTGGAGACTGGATGGGTCATGATCATGGATATTGGTGGATAACAGAGAATGAGAGAACTTACCATGTGGTAATGGTGCTCTGGTTGTTTGCAGAGGAAGCTGCCAGAGCAAGACATCGCACAAGGATCCTACATAGCCCTGCCATTGACACTGCTGGTCCTCCTGGCTGGCTATAACCATGACAAGGTAGGAAAGGCAAAGCCCTCATAGGAAGGCAGCATACAAGGAGCAGTCCTCACAGTCATAGGAGTGACAGTGGGAGGGTGATCAGTGTCACAGAAATTACAGGATTTTAGAACTGGAAGGGATTGGTCCCTGGGACTCCTTTCAAGGGCATTAACTAGTAACATCTGTCCTCATCTGTAAGCATGGAGCATGTGCAAGGATGTGTTGCTCATGGCAAGAGGCCATGCTGTCCTGGCAGCTCTGGCACAGGGGCCTGCCGTCTGAGAACTGGCACCTGCCCATCAGTGTGTGGTGGGTGCTGGCTGTACCTGGGAGCTGTGGCTCAGAGGTACTGTGTTTGCTTAGCATGTTTGAGGCCATGAGTTCCATCCTTAGCAGTGCAAAAGGAGAGAAAAGAAAAGGAGGGGAAGGGTGTTGACAAGTGGAGCCCACTGTCCATCAGGCGGAGGGCTTCTGGTATCTCTCACACACACTGTCTCTTTCCAGCTCATTCCCTTGCTGTGGCAGCTGACAAGCCGGCTGCAGGGAGTCCGAGCCCTTGGCCAGGCAGCCTCTGATAACAGCGGCCCCGAGGATGCAAAGAGACAAGCCAAAAAACAGAAGACAAGGCGCACGTGAGGAGGAGGGGGGCAGCTGCAGTCTTCCTTGAGCCAGGCCGCAGCCAGGGCCACCAGTGCCGTGGGACAGAGGCACACATCAGCTAACTGCAGCCCAGTATGGGCCCGTGTCCCCCTGTCAGGGGTGGCCGTGCCTGTCCTCCCCTTTGTGTGGCCCCATGGTGCAATGCAATGAATGACCCTCCTGTCACTCTGCTGAACACGATTTATTTTCTGAGTTGAAGATAATTTATTATTATTATATTTGTCAAAGAAATATTTAAGTTGTGCTGGTGGTGTGAGAACACAATCCTTAATCTTACGCATTTGTGTGCAAGAAGAGTTCCTGTAAACTTGGTGTTTGGCTCCGCAGTGAAGTACCTTCTGGATGTATCCGTTCCCTGAACTTCCCTTTGCATTCGAGATCCCTGCTGGAAACTGCAGTAACCTGTGTCCACTCTTAGGAGGATCTGTTAGGAGGTGAAAATCAATAAAATTGCCCATTTGTTTGTGTCGTAGCTCATTTCAGATGCGTCTCTTGACTGACATTGGCCTAATGCTGGGGTCGCACACCGAGATGCATATGGAGCAGGCAGGAGTCAGCACAGCCAAGGTGACGTGACGGACAACTGCCATTGGCCCCAGTGATGGAGAAAAGGAGGACTGTGGGGATTTGCAAAGTGGAGACGCATTCCCCATCTGAAGGGAGTATGGGCTCTCAGCTCTAGCTCAGCTCGTAGGAATGTGCGGCCGGTTTTCTAGAAGAGCCAGAAAGACAAAGCTTTATGTGAAACCTTCCAAGTTTTAAATACTTTTGTTTTTGTGGTATTGGGAATGGATCCTAGATCCTTATACATGCTAGGGAAGTGCTTTACCACTAAACCACACTCTAGTCCAGCAAATTCAGGCTTTGAAGAATGACACACTTGGCCAAATGGAATTGGGTCTGTAGGATGGGTGGGCCTTGGGGGCACTGCCAGGTTGCATGAAGTCAGCGGTATCATGGCATTTCAACAGCACGTAGTTCATTGTTAGTGTGTCTGTCCATCCAGCCTATACTAAGCGCTAATTAGGATAGGCCCTGGGAATATAGAGCAGAGCAGAGGACACAATCAAGGGACCTAGAAGAGGATGGGCCTCACTTTGCTTCTCGCTGCATCTCCAGGACTCGGCATGCCGTGGGCATTCAGTGAGGAACGAGGGAATGCTCTCATGTGGGAATACTGAGGCAGGCCTGTGCTCTTCTAGAGCACATGCGCCTTCATTGGGAAGGAGACACCCCAGAAACTGCAGTGGCTGTATGAGACTAGGGCTGTCTAGGAGAGGAAGCTTGGGGGCATGAGGGCTCAGAATTGAAATCCCATCCAAGAGTGTAGCAAGGATCCTGGATGGGATGCTCGAGCTGAGTTTGCAGTCAATGGGTGAAGATATACAAGGCCAAAGATCTTGTTGAGCATCACTGCTGACAAAAGGCTTAGCTTAGAGCCCTGGCTCGGCCACCTGGAGAGTACTGTGCTTCTGACCAGTGGCTTTTGGCACATAAGGCATTTCATGGGATTGCTTCCTGCCATGTGAAGAGTGTGAGCTGGGTGGGGAATCGGGGACAGATGTGAGCTCAAACCCACTTCTGGGAGTGTATGCTAATCCTTACTCCAAGTGGACACCCAGAAACATCCCTTTAAATGTTAATGGGCTTTTTATTGATAAGGGGGTAAAGGTTAAGAGCTTGTGAAAGCCACAGTTAAATGCCAGTGCAGTCCATCCACTTCCGAATGCTACCATTGAGTGGCAGCCTGTCCCCGTCACTGGCTGCAGGTCACCCTTGGTATAGGGGCAACTTTGGGTGGCATTTTTCAGTCCACTTGAAAGTTGGGCCTGGCTGTGGTATGTAATTTTCTGCATTTTCTGGCACTTGAGGACTGAACTGTGGCCCTCGTGCAGGAAGTAAATATTCCTGTTATTGCAGGAATTTTGAATGGGGCAAATATGGTATAAGACATTTTTATTCATGAAGAATTAAAATAACTATAAAATGGTGGGTTCTTAGAGATTGCTGTTACTTGCACTTTTTTGGTATGTGTGTGGGTACTTGGTATTGAATTCAAAACCTTGCCCCTGAGCTATATCCCCAGGCCTTTTTTATTTTGACACAGGATCTTGCCATGTCCCTAAATTGCCAAATTGAGCTTGAACTCAAGATCCTTCTGCCTCAACCTCCCAGATTTTTGGGTTTACAGGCATGTACCACCACACCCAGCTTGTACATTTTTGCTTGTTAAGGCAAAAACAAACAAAAAACCCTACACCTTGATAAGGTTTAGGGCAAAGCCATTCCTAGGCAACAGCTTCATCCTTTTCTTTTTTCTGAGTTTTCGTGTTTGGGGTTCTGTTCCCCATCAGTGAGGAGTGCTGGGCTGCCACAGTGAGTGGAATGTGGTATACGGGTGGGCTGGAGAGACGGGTAGAAGGGGCAGCCTGGTGCCTCATTCTCTAAGGATCTGACAGTGGGAAAGGAATATTCAGGAAACAAGGCGATGGTGAATAATGGCCTCCCTGGATTAAGAATTCCAGCAGGGTGCGGTGGCACATGCCTGTAATCCCAGCTACTTGAGAGGCAGAGGTGGGAGGATTGCACATTTGAATTCAATTCAACCTGGATCACTAAGCAAGAGCCTGTCTCAAAGTAAAGATAATATTAAGGGCTGGGTATGCAGCCCATTGGTAAAGCACTTGCCTAGCATAAGCAAGGCCCTGGGTTCGATCCCAGCACCCCACCAAACACACACACAAACCAACCAGCAGGAGCAGTGTGAGTTGTGTGCCAGGTCCTGTGCTGGGCCCTTCATGCATCATCTGTGGACCATATGTGACCTATGGAGTGGGTGTATCTCAGCCTCATTTCACAGAGAAGGGAGCTGAGCCTCAGATTTTATGTAGCTGTCAAGTAACAGAGCAGTGGGCCGGGGAAGTAGCTCAGTGGCACAGTGCCTGTCTGGCAAGCACAAGGTCCTGAGTTCAATTCCTGGTACAAAAAAAAAAAAAAAAAAAAAATTAGCTGGGTGTGGTGGCATATGCCTGTAATCCCAGCACTTAGGAAGTTGAGGCAGGAGGATTGTTCTAAATTCGAGACCAGCCTAGGCTACGAAGTGAGCTCAAGTCCAGCCTAAATTGCATAGTGAGACCCTGCCTCAAAAAGACAAAAAACAAACAAAACAGCAGCAGTCTGAACCCAGTTCCAATTAGTGTGCAGAATCCTGCTGTCTGCTACCCTGATCAAATCAAAGAAGACTGTGTAGTCACATCATCTGGGGATGAGTCAGAGGTTTGGGAAATGGATGTTGTATGCAGTTGTGGTGCCAACTAGTTAGTAATGTTAGTAATGGCTCAGTGACATGTAGCTGTCTGTGCAGTGAAAGATTAGTTCATGGGAGGGGTGCAGGTGATGGACCTTTGATTATCCCACTGGCCATCAGCGTTTCTTCTGGAGCTGGTTACATCGCTAAACATGTCCAGTTCTTTAATAGACAAGAGTCTTCCTTAAGGCTAGGCACTCAAGAGGAGTTAGGGTCAGTTTAGTGGGGAGATTTGCTTGGCTGCATTCTGTTGCATTTGAGTGCTTGCTGGGGGTGAGGGCTGTGTTTCCAGTGCTAGCACATGGTGCATGCTTATGGCAAGGAACTGGAATCACTATGCACTTCCAAGATTCACATAGCCCTGTGCATGATCCCCTCCCACACTGAATCAGGGCTGTCCCCGTGTAACCAATGGGACAGAGGTGAGTTAGGATATGTGAGCGCTCAGGTTAGACCCTAGAGGCACTGCAGTTCCCACTGAGGTAGGTGCTGGGAAGCCAACTGCTTGCATGTGGGCCCCCAGGCTGTCCTCTAGGAAGGTCAAAGCCCTTAACCACCAACCAGTGTGATATGCTGGCCACGTGAGTGAGCCACTTTGCAAGTGGATCATCCAGCCCCAGTTCATCCTTGCTGCTACCACTCAAGAGAACTCAAGTCAGTACTGCCCAGCTCAGCTCTTTCCAAATTATTGACTCACAGAATCTGCGAATAGGATAGATGATTGTATTGGCCCCTGAGTTTTGAGGTAACATGCAACATTAAGTAATGGGAATGGTACTCAGTAAATGAATGTCACATGAATGGACAGTCCTGGAGAGACTCGCAATAGATACAGTTCTAGTTGTGTATTAGTCAACAAAACACAGCGGAACATGTCACTGATTGGAATTGGGTAACTCCTGAGTGTCTGGCTTTGTACACAGCGGGATCCAGGGTCAGTCTCTATCCTGGTTCTGTGTTGCCTTGTCCTTTCTTCCAGCAAGGCTCTATGCCAGTTCTAACACCACTTTGCTAGAAACTGCTAGAAACAGTTTCCTTTAAACCAGGGCCAGGATTGTTTGCTCAGAGGCAGGAACAGAAGGACAAGGTGGCTGTTAGCTTTTGCTGATTTGTTCTACTTCCATGGAACACGGAAGTCAAGCCACGTGGAGCCTTATGACATGCCTGTTTGCGGGCCCAGCAGAAGAATTTCCATCCTGTAGCACCACATGTCAGCCCTGGGGAAGGTGAGGACTGATAGGCAAATTTTCCAAAATCCCTGAGGCCTGGTCCCCCATGAACACCCATGCCCCCATGATGGGCAGCTTCTGTGATCAGGGTGCTATATTACACAGAGACTGTGCCCTTTCATGGGCAAAAACAATAAAAGTTGGCTCTTGTTCCTTGAGAAGGCCTTTCTCAAGGCCTGGAGAAAGCCACCAACCATTTTTGGCTTTGTCTCTTCATTAAAAAATTGACTGTGATCATGATATTCCCAGAGAAGGGAGAAACTAATTTTCCCTTGGTCCTACTGTGTTCTAGGACCAAGAAACTTTTTTCCAGCCTTGGAATTTGGTGAGTGGGGGACAGTATGAGGTAGGCTGTTCCATCCTTTCCAGTGGGAATTGGTGATATACTGTGATAAAGGACAGGGTCTTGGTTGGATCAGAACGTTTTAATTCCACCCTTGTGCTGTGATTTCCATCAGACTTGGTTAAGACACTGCTTATTTACATGTCCTTTTAGATGAGCAAATATTTCAGTATTTTGTTTTCTAGAATTGAAGATTTTGTGAGATGAGATGAATGCATTGGGACAAGCAGTCCTGGGTCTGTGCCGAATCTGTGCCTCCAGAGACTGACAGCTGCTCCTCCCTGTGTGGTCTTTGCCCAGAGGAGGCGGCTGGAAAGAGGAAGGGAGCTGGCAGCTGGAGCATCCTCATCCACTTCCTGCTCTGGGAGTGAGGAAGGGGTGGCTCCCTGCTGCTGAGTGATCAGACAGCCTCTTGCTTCCTTTTGTGGCTGGGACATGGAGAAAGGACATTGTGCTGCCTACTAAAGATGCTTGTTGCCTCAAATAATTGCAAGATGCCTTGTCTAAGCGATAGCAAAAACTGTCCACATATAAACTGTTCACATGAATGGTATTGAAGACTTAGATTAGGCTAGTGCAGGGCTTAGCAGACTGTGCCCCTCAGGCCAAATGTGGTCCCCCACTGTTTTTGTTAATAAGTGTTATGGGAACACAAGCCACACCCATTCATTTACAGACACTTCATGGTTTATTTCACCCTACAGTAGCAGAGGTGAGTAACTGTGACAAACCTGGCCCTTTCCAGGGCCTCTAGTTTAGTGGGTGCTCTGTCAAGTTTAGTCTCTGAAGTTGTTGATCCATTCAACAAGTATTAACGGAGCATCTGCCCTGTGCGAGGCATTGTTTGGTGTCTTGAGGAGTTAGGAGCAGGAAAGAGAAACCAAACCCTTCTTCTATGAAACCTGAGCTAATGGAGGGAGGAACAGTGATCCCAGAGGTTGGATTTTGTTGGATAATGACAAGTGTTAAATAAGAAAAAGAAACAAGCCAAAGCAGTGTGGTAGAGTGTAATTGATGCCAAGGACAGTCTATCTGAGGACGCGGCATCTGAACTGAAGCTTGGAAAAGGGGCCAATTTCACAAAGCTCTGAAGGAAGAGCTGCCCATGCAGAAGGGACAGGAATTGTGAAGTCTCCAAGGAAGAAATGAGCTGCATGAATTGAGAACTAGCAAATGTCAGTGTAGCCAGAATACAGAAATGGAGAGAAGAGGTGAGACAGATGGGCAGGACCGGCTCATGAGAAGCCCTGGGGAGGAGTCTGGATTTTATTATCATTGCAGCAAAAGTCACTGGAGGGTTTAAACGTGGTAAGTGATCTGGTTTGTTTTTAAATAATAGCTTTAAACATTTTGGAGAGATTGAACTGTTAGGGAGTAAGAGTGAATGCAGGGAAGACCAGCAAGGAAGACGTTGCATTGGCCTAAGCAAGAGACAACGGCTTGGGGTGAAGGAAGTGAAAGTGGACAGTAGTCAGATTGGAGACATAATTCAGAGACACAGCAGAAAGGTCTTATCAAAATATTTCATAAAGGAGGTGAAGAAAAGGAGAATGCAGTGGTCAGTCAGTTCTGTATTTCTGGCGGGGACAACCGAAATGGGTGAGGAAATGAAGAGCCTTGGATACCATGAGTTTGAGATGCTTATCAGGCACCCATGTGGCACAGAAGCTGGGAATGAGGTGTGAGAACCAGGTCTTGGGACAATTCAATCTTCAGAGGTGAGACAGAGAGGAAAAGCCTGCCAATGAGGCAGAGAGGAAGGGGCCAGTGAGGTAAGGGGAACCCTGGTGAAGGTAGTGGGTTCTCTACCCATTCATGGATGGATGGATAAATGAATGGGTGGATGAATGGGTGGATGAATGGATGGATGAATGGATGAGGAATGCATGAATACTGGTTGGTCATACTCATCCATGTGACTCATGCTATCAGTTCATATTAACTTCTATTAGATTTGCTCATGTGAAGCTGCCATTTTATTGGATGAAAAATCATGTGAATACCCAATCACAAATACATCTATATTGAAATGAAATAAGTGAATGAATGGTGGTTGGTAGGGGTCAGGTTTGTCACAGTTGGTTTGGGGGGTTACACATAGACAATAGAAGGCACATAGACATGTGTGAAGGGATTCGAGTGGGAACCATTGGTGCAGACGCATTTTTGGTTTAAGACGGATACAGAAATATGTGTAAATATATGCATATGCTTGTGTTAGTCACGAGTGTTTCTTTTCTCAGTCAGCTGAGAGGGCCTAGAAGCAGTTACAACCCAGAAGCATTGAACACCCAGTGTTCAATTTGGCATAGCCTCCTAAGCGCCACTCTCTAGTGAAAGGAACCAGGCTCCTTGGGCAAATATGGACTCTAGGACTGAGATGAGAAATGCATAAGATGCCAGACACAATGATGCCTGCCTGTAATCTCAGCTACCTGGGATGCTGAGGCGAAAGGATCACAAGTCTGAGGCCACTGAGCTGCATACAAGACCCTATCTCAGAAGAAAAAGTGCTGGGGAGGTAGCTCAGTGCTAGAACACCCCTGGCTTTTATCCCTGCTACTGGGGTGTGGTGCCAGTACATAAGATAAGCCTGGAGCATCTTGTGGTTCTGAAAGTAAAATAATGCAAAACAAAACCAAACCTAAGAGCCACCTTGACGGGAGTATCTCAGAGGAACATGGGAGCCATGGTAAGAGCTCTCACTGGCCAAAGTTGAAACAATGAAAGTACCAAAGTAGTACTGGATTACAACCCCCAAATAAATACCTATGATTTCCACACTGATAAAAATGATAGAATAAACTAAGAAGACACTAATCTGTGCAAGGAATTTCACATAATTCACACAGCTGCTTCACCCTTCAACCTGTTAAATATTTAAGCAAATAATCTATATTAAAAATAGACAAAAAGGCAGAGCATGACTCCTGCCCTCTTACCTGTGGGCTGTACAGAGAGGCTTTCTTCTGAAGAACACAGCATGGGAGAAGGAAAAAAGAGTTCAGAGAGAGAAATCTGACAGACACTACTGCTGCCAGAGGCTCAAGACCAATGCCAGCAATGATGGTCCTTGTAAGGGAAAGTGGCCCTGACAGGAAGTGAATAAATGTGCTTCACTTCCATGTTCCCCCTCCTCCAAACATGTGAGTCCAGCCCAGTTATGAGAAAAACACCAATGATGTCCCAGCAGAAGGACATGCCACTAAATACCAGACCAGCCCTCCTCAAAAGTCTCAAGGTGATCTCCTGGCTGGGATCTTGGAGCAGATGAAGTACACTAAGTAAAAACTACAAAAATCTGAATGAAGAATGGACTTTGTTTAATAAGAATATGTACATTTATGGAGCACAAGAGAGCACTCCATATTGTCTTTTCTCTTTTTCTAAAACTATTCTAAAATTAAAAGTTTAGACATTTATTTAAAAGTACATTCAAGTACCAATGTGTCTTACAGCTCATTCAGCTTGTGGCCATGAATTCGTATTGCTCCATCTGACCGTGGCTGCCTGACTACCATGGCCAGTGACCAAGGTTAACAGACAAAAAGCCCAAGTTGGGATTATGCCTGTGACCATTAAGTAACCCAACCTTGAGACTGTACTCCTTGGTGTATCTGAAAAAGTCAAAGAATAGGATGAGCAGGACCAACAAACTATGGCCCACAGCCCAAAGCCAGCTGTCTGCCTATTTTTGTCAATAAAATTTTATTGGAACATGGCTACATCCATTCCTCCAGGTATCATTGAGGGCCAATTTCAACTGACAATGGCAGAACTGAGTAGTTGCAACAGAGAATGTATGCCCCCAATTTTGACTGTCTGGCTCTTTACTGAGGACGTCTATCGAGCCCTGGGATAAGGGACAGAAATGCAGGCTTCATTCCATCCTTAGCAGGAAGGGAGAGTATCCTCAACAAGTGCTTTAAAGAACAGAGAACACAACGGGGCAAAGTGTAAAGCTCACTTCTTTGGGATGGAAACAGATTATCAATGCTGAATCTTTGCAACCTGTTTGCTCCAGATGATTCAACTTCATACCTTCCATCTCTTTTCAAGGGGCCTCTGCATGCAAGTTCACAGCTGTAGGCCTTCATCTGCTTTCTCAGGTCTTGGAGCATATTGATTCTTTGACATATACATTTCTCTGAAATGAGTGTCTCCTGACATTACAGGAGATCACATGTCACTTGTTTTCTGTCCCTTAGTCCCTTCTGGACATGATAAAATGATGATCTGACATCACCAAGGGACCCTTGTGTCTCTTGGAAGCAGGAATTGTTTTGCTCATTTTTCTTTTTAATCTCTTTCAAGCCAGTGAGGCATAGCAGAAATTTTTACTGGCTTTGGAGCCAAATGGATCTGAGTGTGAGCACTGCCCCTGCTATTGATGGGCTGTGGAACTTCGGGAGGGCTGCCTGGTGTCTCTGAGCCTTTGACCTTCCAGCAGTAAGATGGGGGATCATGCTGCATTTAGTGTGACTGTGAGAATTCAATTAGGTGACCAAGGCAACTGGACCATGGCTTGGTTCATGGGACAGTCCCCTGGCAGGGACGGGGCTGATAGTTAGCTGGTGTCTACTGGTGTGCTATGCCCATTCATTGCAACCAGTCACTCGGTTGGTCACAGGGCCTGGGCTGATTAGTCAGCATTCATGTTATGTCAAGTGCTTCATATTTTGAAAATCCTCCCTGGGAATAGATGTCAAGTGTAATAGTAGTCACTGTTAAAGTGCCCTGTCTGGAGCTCCTCTACCTGGCCAGTGCACCTGTCCCAGCTGCCCTGAGGGCTCACTACTAAGAGCTTACAGGTGTCTCTTCTGGCAAATCACTACAGATCAGAGCCACCCCAGCTGGGAGGGAAAGCCATGGCCCAATAATGGCCCAGTGACCAGCTGAGAGAGTGGTGTGCGTGGTGGGGATTATTCCATGGTGCAGTCCAAATACCAAGACTGGACTCCAGGGACCTTATTCTCACTCAGATCTGATCCCATCTGTGCCTGCTGGCCCTCACTTCCCTTCTCTAAAAAGCTCTGCCTCAAAAACTCACATCTGTCTCAGGTTCTGCATCTAGGAAAGCTGACCAAAGACACCTGTGTCTAGCCGTTACCCATCTGGATCTTTCTGCAATTGGCAGGATGGTGTTGATCCCTGGGGACCTGCTGGGAGGGAGCTGGTTTGTATTGTCTGCAAGATGCAGGGACCCTCTGGAGGATGGAACTCGAGGGTTTTGTCCACCATGTTTGTCCACTTACGCATGTAGACAATGAAAGATGAGAACAAACTCCCAGGTTTCCTCTATGCCTTATTATGGCCTGCTTTTCCACCATATTATCAGCAGGAGCTGAGCTTGGAATGACTGCATGTGTGTATGTTGTGTGAATGTGTGTGTGTGCACACATGTGTGCATACAACATGTGCATACAAGATGAGACTGTAAACCCCACTTCTTTTTTTTTTGTGTGTGTCACCGGGGATTGAACTCACAACCTTGCGCCTGCCAGGAAGATGCTTAAGCCACTTAACCAAACTCCTGGCCCTAGTTTTTTGAGACAGGGTTGCATTATGTAGTTCAGGCCAGCCTTGCACTCATGTTGTAGCCCAGGCCGGCCTCGAACTCACAACGCTCCTCCTGTCTCAGCCTCCCGAGTGCTGGAATTAAAGGCGTGTGCCACCACAGCCGGTTTAAACCCTACTTCTGATCCAGAGTTCTTGCCTAGGCTGACCTGTCCTTCTGCTGCTCTGCGCCACTCAGATAGTGGACAGCTGGTTGATGAGGAGGCACTCAGATGCCCTGTTCACTGGGAGTCTGGCCCATCCTCATCACATTGGGTCTCTTTACCTCTTGGGTATAACTTGGCTTCTGTTAACTTCGAGCGCGGGCCAGAGATGCCATCTGGTCTGGGGAATATTCTTAGCATGGGCACAGTCCTCTGACCACTGCCTGCTGTCTGTGACTTCTTGTTCCAGCCCAGCCTGACCTGTGTGCGTGCTGGGGATGGGCCTATGTCTTGGGTGAGACTGGTTGGGGATGATTGTGGTTTCAGGACCTCATTATGCTGTTAAGATGCATAGGACATTGAGTCAGTTATCACTCACTGGCATCCTAGACTGCCTAGTGGAGAGGTCGCCTTCCCCTGGGTTTGTCTAGGCTGGACAGCTTCTGCCCGGGTCATGTGTTGGAAGAAAGATTAGTATTTGGAGCAGTGCTATATTAGTTAACACTCTTGCTTGTAAGGGTTAGAAACAAGGACCAGACTAGCTTAGGCAAATGTCACGGGTGCTTGAACCATTGGCCAAGCCATTTCTCATGGTAGGTAGAGTGCTAAGGGCTTTATAGAATGTTCTTATTTGATACTCAAAACAAGTAGATAAGGAAACAGAGGGTCAGAGTAGTTAAGTACTTTCCTAGTTACAGCCCATGTCATTACTGGGACTTGAAATCAAATTTTTTTGTCTCTCAAGTATGTACTCTTAACCCTGATGCCATGTGTCATGCCAGTCACCCTTCCACTGATAAGTTTATTAGTCAGGGATGGCTACACTACTGTAACAAAGAGCCCTAAACCTAGTAGCACACATACATACACAACAAGGGCTTATTTCTTATTCATGTTACAGTTCAGAGTGGTCCCAGGTGAGCCCCAGAGGAGGGCCAGGTCTGTGTCCTGCACTCAGGTGGTGCACAAACTCATAGGGTGTTTGCATCTTCACGATATGGCTTCTCAGGTTACCCTGAGGTCTTAGCTTGGTGGCACACCTGTGACATGATTTAATGGGCCAGAACTGAAAGTGGCAGATTCTTTCCATTCTCATTCCATTGTCTTGAACCCTGTCCTGTGGTCCTGCCCTGATGCAAGGGCTCCTGGGAAATCTGGTCCTGCTTTGTGTCCAGGAGAAGGGAAGGACTGAGTTTAACAGGCAGCCAGTGGACTCCCCTGCACATAGTAAGTATTTTCATTATTTCTTCCACTCTTAGTCTTTGTTATAAGAAGTTTTCTTGCTTGGAACCATAATACATATTCTAGTTTCCATTTGACTTCTTTAATTTATCATAAGTTTTTTTCTGTGTCTCCATGGAGTTTTCATAATGATCATGGTTATGGGCTGTGGACGTCAACAGAGGGATAACTTGTTCCTGTTTTTTCAGATAATGAAGCAGTAAACACTTTTATGGAAATAAAAAAGAAATCCCTTTCTTACTGTTGAAATATTTCTTTAAATTCTCAGAAGTGAGAACACCAAATCTCTTGAGTGAACATTTTTACGGACTTTGATGCCTCTTATCTTATTGCTTTCCAAAGGGTTTACAAGCCATTGACAAACACATTCAGGGTGTTGCCAGCACTGGGTGCTATGGTTTAAAAAACTAATTTAGTTGAAGAATGGTTCCTTCACTTATTATGTTAGGCTTTTTAAGGCTCAGCCCTTAGGGTGGGAAGTGTTTGAAAGCACTAAGTCTGCTGCAGTTTAGTCTCCACTGTCATGTTTAGTAAGGAGGAGGGAGAAAAAATTATTTAATCACTTGACACAAATTTGGGAGGTATTAGAGTTATGTTCCTATGGCCCCACTAAGTCTCATGTAATCATGGCATGGATGCAGCTGAGTCTTGCATTCCTGGTTGGTTTGTTGTCTGGTGCTGGGATTGGCGATGTGAGTGCTGCACCTGCCCAGGGATGGAATCGACATACAGTGTAAGGGCAGGAAGAAGGCGTGTTTTCTCTCTCTAACCAGTTCACACCTTGCTGTTGTGGCGGCCATGAATGGGGGCCCCACCATGCCAGGCTGCCTTAGAGCCAACTGAGTATGGACTGAAACCCCCAAGAACTGTAAGAAATATACCTTTCCTTTCCTAATTTTGGGTATCAGGTATTCTGTCTCAGCGATGGGGAAAAAGTAACTAAGACAGGAATTAGTTTGTGTGGCAGGCAGTGTTTTAGTTCCTGGGCATAGACTGAATAAGAAAAAGTCCTCACTCTTGTGGAACATTATTTTCTATTGGGGAGACAGACATTAGTTAAACAAATTCATGAATAAACACAATCATCCTAGTGATATGTCACAAGAAGAAAACAGCAGTGGGGGAAGGGACAGAGACTGGGGGTGCTCTTCCTTTAGGCCTACAACTGTCAGTGACAAGATCAGCCAGTGTCTGAATAGCAGAGGGAAAAGCATCCAGACCGAGAGAACAGTACTTGCCAAGGTCCCGGGGAAGGAATAACAGGGGAGGGTCCCAGCAGTAGCAAGCAGCACATTTTGGCAGGAGTACTGAAACAATGCTAGTGAACATGTTGGACTTTTCCAGCTTTAGTGAAGAAGTGAGACATTTTCTGCCAGCCTCTGGAAGCCAGTGGAAGGCTTTAAGCAGGGGAGGAAAACGATCTGATTGTCACTTCAGAAAGATGATCATGTCATGTGGGGAGAAGAGAAACTTCTCCGTAGAGCAAACACTTTAGGCCTCAAGAACGACACATGGAGTTTATTGCAGCCACTCAGCTCTGGTGTTGGGGTGGGAAAACAGCTGTGGATGATCTACATGTGTTCCTGTAAAACTTTATTTCTAACCAGTGCTGACTGAATCTGGCCTGAGGGCCACATCTTGCCAGCCTCTGCAGCACAGGATTAAGAGTGGTCCACAGGGAGCCAGTGGTTCCTGGAGTAATCCAGAGGGGACCTGCCGGCTGGTGGCTTGGGCTGGGTGCGCAATAGCAGATGGACACCGGATGTAATTTGGAGGTGAAATCAGCATGAACAGCTGTGTTGGGGACCCTGATCTTCCACAGGGACTCCTGGGCAGACCCTGAGGTTTTCTCATTGCAGGCTTTTGCAGTGTAAGTCCAAGCGAAGCCTGTGTCTAGGTACTTGACATTTTCTCACTCTCCATGGAAACTAATGAAGGAGAGCTGGGGTCAGAATTTGACCTCAATAAACCTGACTCAGGTGTACTGGTCAAAACCGTGACGATGCCTCACCTTCCGGCTCTACTGAAGACTCTTCACTCAGTCTTACTGGGTGCTCCAGTTTCCTCTGCAGGATCCTGGGGAAGGAGGATTTTGGAGCCTCTGAAGGCGTCTCCTTGCATAGGAGGAGGGGCTCGCCCCTTCTCCATTTCCCCTTCTTTATCGAAATAGCTCTTGATGATGGGTAGTTCTACCTAGGACCAAGTGTGGGTTTGGGTGAGCCCTGAGGCCCACCACTTACTGCAGGAAATGTAACCTCAGACATGGCACTGTGCCCTCTCAGCTTCAGTTTCCTTCACTGCAATCTAAGGTCAAAAGAGTGCCTCATCCACTGGAGCTGAGTGGGGACTGGGGTCAGACTTAGGGTCAGACTTGCATCTTCACGATATGGCTTCTCAGGTTACCCTGAGGTCTTAGCTTGGTGGCACACCTGTGACATGATTTAATGGGCCAGAACTGAAAGTGGCAGATTCTTTCCATTCTCATTCCATTGTCTTGAACCCTGTCCTGTGGTCCTGCCCTGATGCAAGGGCTCCTGGGAAATCTGGTCCTGCTTTGCATCCAGGAGAAGGGAAGGACTGAGTTTAACAGGCAGCCAGTGGACTCCCCTGCACATAGTAAGTATTTTCATTATTTCTTCACAGCCCATAACCACAAAAGGGCAGCTTTCCTTGCTAAGAATTCTCCTTCCTGATGCTGTCTTTAAAGAGGTTCAGCCTTCCCAGCCTGCAGTTCTATTTTGCTGCCTCAGACTTTTATAGGATCTTCCTCTTGCCTTTGAGTGTCTTTATTCTTATCCATTAGAAGTTCATTTTTTATTGTTAACTCTCAATTCAGCTTTATTTCCTGGTTGTTGGGTGGTGCTAGAAGAATCCTTCTGTCTCATGAGGTTTCCAGCTCTTGCAGAGCAGAGCAGTCTTTTATTCAGCCTCCCGCTGGGTATATGTGGTTTGAATGAATAAACTGGGAAACCTGCCATTGACCAGTGAACACCTCGAGGGAAGCTGTTGGTCCCAGGGACTTTTGCATCGGTCCTTCCTAGCACACACTAGGTGCACAGTAAATGCAAGATGCATTCTTTGAAGTATGTCCACAGCTACACTCAGGAGAAGCTTGACTGCTTGAGACATTTCTTCATCCATTGCTGCAGTCGAGAACAACTGGATCATGGGTGGGGTTCAGTGCAAAATACAGATGCGGGGTTGCTTGCTAAAATTTTAAGAATGTGAGGATGATGACAACAGTGC